>CBVK0100809903.1:0-14524 GCA_900067695.1 Picea abies
TTGTGACTATCTTCTTGTGTACACTGTTAGCATCTTGTTATTGTTGTTTGTTGTTCCAATTTTCATCATTGTATGTTGTGAAAACTTGTTAATCCACCCCATGCACAAACCATGAAGGATAAATTGCAAAATATTTGACAAACACACAACAAACAAACAATCTTTAAACCAATGTTCTTGGCAATCCTGCTTGGGAACAATACAATCACCCAGGTGAAACAAGGCAAAAGGTATAGATTCAAAGTATCAAGATCCATAATCCAATTCAACCCATGACCATTATTTTCATGCCCAAAACATTGACATTATCACTCAATATGGGGCATCGTAATAGGGTACCTCATATGTGTCATGCACCATATCATCCAAGGTGAGTGAGATAAGCATACAATGGAAGGAATCTATGGGAAAGTGTCTATGGAGAATCCAGAATGTCATCATCAGAACTGATGTTTGTAATGGATCATGGAAAAAAAATATCCTCTAGTTACCCATTTATATGAGGGGGTGACAATGCCCACTTGTGCATATCCGTTTTGTTATAGATTCAAAGATATTCATTTTATATGCCACAGAACTAGGAAGCCCAACACCAGTAACAATTGTTTCGAACACATTTTGTGCAAGTTGTTATAACCCACATAGCTTGTTACAAATTTGATAGTCAATGGCATTCTAGAATTCAATGGGAAATATCAAGAACTCTAGAAATCATTTGCTATCTTTAGAAAATGGTTGTAACCATTGGAGATTCATTGATTCTCAAGTGGATCTATATTTAAACATTTTTTATTTATGTTTTAATCAATCTCATGTATAAAAGAGAGTGACATCTCTATTATGAGGGAGGATACTTAGACCATACAATCTGAACTTTCATGGCATAACATACAATTTTGCGGGGATCTTGTTCTACTATAATTTATAGCTCCCCCCCAGGGTGTAGAATAATAGGTGATGGAGTGTACTGTTAAGGCACTCTGTTATGTGAAGTCACCAGTTTGAAACCCTTGACTAGCCTTGTGTGTCACATGAGTGGTCGTATTGGCATGCCTAGGGTTATAGTGGTAGCAGTCAGATAACATGTCCATGTGTCACACGAGTATGTGCCTGACTAGTTGTTGATTTCCCCAGTCAGCAAAAAAAAATATAATTTATAGTTTGATAATTTTTTGTACAATGAGTGATTTGATTTGATTTATGTTGTTTTAGTTTAAACTTTGTGCCTTTTCTTGAGAGGAAAGTCTCACTCCATTAGCACAACGTCCCGAGTGCTTTAGATTGTTTATGAATTCCATTTTTAGTGCGATCTTTCCAATTCCATTTTCACCCATGTTTATTTGAATTCCAAAACTGTCGACAATACATTATTCTCTAAAAGAATTTGATTTATGAAATTGTGTTTCAATTCAAGTATGTCAATACATTATTCTCTAAAAGAATTTGATTTATGAAATTGTGTTTCAATTCAAGTATATTTGGTTTTGCTAGTGTGAATTTCCATTTCATTAGGAGCATGATAAACAAACCAGTAGTAGATGAGGAACCTAGAGCCTACACATATAGTGCATGACATCTCATAAACATTTGGACCCCGAGTTGACAATTTAATGCACAATATTATTGGTTACTCTTGTTGTGAAACAATGAGGTAATTAAATACACCATCACCAATATTTAACATAACTTGATAGTCGTCTAGGGTTAGGGTTAGAGATTTTTCATGTCTCAACACTCAACTATGTTTGTCCTAGAATGATTGTCCTAGGGGTATCTTAATTGGGTTGATGTGGCATCCACTCAGTACCCCGGTGGTCAATAAAGTAGGTGAAATAGTGGGAGGCATAATTTCTACATTCAAACTCTAATTGAGGTGAATTTCACATTGTCAGAAAGATTTCAGTGTGTAGAATAGTGTCGAGGGTTTGCAAGCTATGATTGCAAATATTTGACGCCAAAAAGTGTTGTTTGATGCCTGAAATTGGCTCTGGAAGATTCTTGACCCCAAATCATTGAACTTGGACCCACCCCTAAAATGGACCCTAGAATCCAATTCCTCCAAATTTTCCAACTAGAAAGTACCAAGATAGATGCCAAATTACATAATGATCCATTATGGATCACTTAGAGTGAAGAACTTCAATAAATCACTATGCTCGTGGACAATGCAGTCCTCTAAACCATATAGTGATTTTTGGTCACATTCGAAGGATCTCCACCATAAGACAAAAATACATTTTTTCCATTGGGTTTGGATGGAGATCCACCTTCATATCCCTTCAAAAATTTTGGGGTTCTTGGAGAAAATGGTTGCATAACCTCCTTACCCGTATCCATAGTGAAGAGTTCAATACTCCACAAGTATTTTTTTCTTATGATGAATTTAGGGTTCCCATCAAACCCTTTATCATAATATTTTTTTGGAATACAAACTAGTTTCAAGAGAGGACTTACCCTAGTAATCTCTCTAAAAGAAATTCCAATAATGGAAAAGAATAAGTTTGACTCCAATCCCTCCAAAGGATCCTCTCAATAATCCACAAGATCTTCATCCCCTCTATTATTCTCCAATCCACCCTTCTGTCTCTACCTCTTCAAACCACCCCATCTCTTCAAGTAATTTATATTATATATAATCAAACCTATGTATACTCGCAACTTGAAAGGTCACAAATTTTCCCTCACTAAGTGTAGTCTTACTTTTATCTTCGAATCTCAAAGTACATGAAATGAATGATTAATTGAATAGTAAATGCCTTACATAGATATTATTCCCTCTTTCATAGTTGTGGTGTTAATAACTCTGGGATATCTAATTCTTATTCAATTGCTTTATCATGATTCATAGGAGGGACAATTTTATTCAAATGTGAATGCAAATGCAAACCCAAACATAAGAAAATGCGTTGTCCACAAAATGATATTTTCCTTTGAAAATCCATGACAAATTGCCTCACGATGACCATGAATATATGTTTTCTAGTGAGATGATCCTCTACCATTTCATTATGGATTTCAAGGAACTTTCAACATCTCAGTTTCAGACTAATGTGGTATCTTGATGTCAAAATGGAAGCACTAAAATTATTATGCCAACATCAAGGATTCATTTTGTGATGTTGTATTTCTAGTTATTGCAACAATGTTGTTCAATTTATATGTCAACTCTAAATTCATTTTGTGATGTTGTATTTCTAGTTATTGCACCAATGTTGTTAAATTTATATGTCAGTTTTGTTTTTCTTGTTGATTTTGATGGAAATTTTGTATTATGGGCAATTTGATGACTATTAAAATGTTGTGAAACAAGCTATATTTATCTTCACAATTTTCATTAGCTTGTTGGCTCGTGAATTTTATTTCATGTCGATTGTTGTTGCTCCCAAAGGCATTATTTGCATGAAAATTGAATGAAATTAATTTATGATAATGATTTTTTTAAATGTTAATTTCTTCATGTGGCAACAAAATCTTCTTCTACATTTTTTAAATTGGCTATTAAAGCAAATGTGGATGATCTAGTTTTACTACCATGAGAAGAACATAAAATTTCCCTATATTCGTCTATCACAAAACTAAGCCCTGATAATTACAATATTTTCCCTTGTAGACATTTAGTTTAGACTTGAGATATTTTCTAGAATTTCTCAAATACTTTTTTTTTAAGAAAATAAATTTGCAAACAAAAATGGCCAAGTGCTAGTTGTAGTCAAAGGTTAGGATCATAGAAGCTCTAGAAAGTATGTGACCAAATCTAAAATCAAATCAATGCTAGACAATAATGGAAGTTCCCTAGATGAAGCAACTTCAATATCAGTGTAATAAATCAACTAATTCAACAACTAAATATCTCAAAAAAAAATAGGTTGATAAAAAATATCTGGTTATTTATGGGTTGATAACATTCCAATAGAAGAATAATTCCAATTTTTGGTGTCAATTGGTTTTGTATTCGTTTCCTTCTTCGTATTTTGGATTTTAACCTTTGATCACTTCCTTGATTTAACTAGATTGGTTATTATTTATCTATTGATTAATATTTGTTTGTTGACAAATTGTTCTATCTTTTTAAATTGTGCCTTATTCTCATTCTTTAACTTCTTGATTTGTGACAGTAAGATTTTATTATTATTAATCTTTAGAAAATAAATTTCTTCTTCTTTTTCTAATAAATTATTGTCAAATTTGTTCTTGAGATATTGATTATCTTATTGTAATTTTTTTCAAGGAAAACCTTGTAGCATCCCCCTCTTCCCTATAATATCCGAATGGATGAACTCTTAATCACCAACAACAATAGTGCCCAGTAACCTCAAGGGATTTCACTACATTTGAACCTATTACATATGGCCTTCCTACTATCAACATGTCTTCGGTGAATGGTTTAACAAATTAGGATAACCCTTGGGGATAATTCTCCTATTGTAATTTATGATTGCCGTTTTCATAGTTCACTAGTTTATTGTTTAAGTGTTCAACTTCACAAACAATGAAATTTTCCCTATAATCCTCTATTTCTAAAACATTTAAAAAAAATTGATCATGTATTCTTTTACTCAAACCCTTTGAACCAAACATATACAAAGCCTTCTAAATACTTTAAGGTTGTTTGAACTGTTTCATTGTCATCTAAAAATATTTTTCAATTTTGTTAATCCAAGTTATGCTTTTTTGTTATATTGACAACTAAATTTGTTTATTATATTGACAACTAAATTTGTTATTTATGGTGCCTTGGTGAGAATCAAATATATCCGGTGGTCTTATGAACTTCCTAATATCTTCTCTTTGTAGTCACTAACATCTTTCCTCAGGAGGAAGTGTGTTTTTATCCACTCTTCTCTTTTATTTTTTAAATCACTTTTTCCTTTAGATAAGCTGACTTGGGTATATAAGATATTTTAGATTATTTAAAACATGTTTATATTTATATCATATAATATACCATATATACTTATTTCGAAGAATGGTCGTTGTATGGTAAAAATAGAGATTTAGTTGTCATGAATTCAATCAAATCGATTGAATTTTTAATAGCTTCAATGATGTATTGAACTACACTAAATTTAACCATAGTTATATGGATACTCATATTTACACCAACTATGATGACAATGCCTACTTTTTTATTTTTTTTAATAGCTCTACAATACTCCCACAACTCTTGGATTTTTGAAAATAAGTAATGAGTAATGTGGTAGAGATACACCTATCAATTTGCTATGTTCCGAAGAGTTTTTTACCATGTATTTTTCTCCAATAATATGGCTATTTACCCAAATAAGACCAAGAATTTTTTTTGTCTAAGTAATGGAATATAATTTATGCAAGAAAGGATAAGTTTTCTCTAAGTGATGGATAATTTCTACAATAAGTGGTGATTTCTTCCATTTGTTTTTATGGTAATTGAATGTATTTGCTTCCTTCAAATTTAAAGTAGAATTTTCTTGGCATAATTTTGGAAAAGATTGACCACAATGTCGTAGTTTTGTTTCCAAGGGAAACAAAATTTGAACAATATTCAAATAGGACACTACGAAGAAATCCATTAGGATAAAATAATTACTAATATTAAATCCAATGATTACAATGAGGAAGAGGGTCGAGTATAAATGCATAATAAAAGGTGTTGTCTATGAATAATTGTGCCTTTAAAATATGTGGGCATTATTTATGTAATACTTTTATAGTTATTCAATAAGGATTTATTAATTCTACTTTATATTTAGTATCGATTATAATGTCTTTATGTTTGTTTATGCTCATCACACCAAAACACGCCTCAAGTAGGGAATGCGAAGTTGAAGAATGGATAATTCATTTGAATGTATGCTCAATATGGCCAAGAGCCATGTTGCACTTATAGGGACAAGATAGGTTAAAGATCAAAATGTCTTAGATGCATATGTGGTTGAAAACCTTGTTTTGATCATCATTCTAGGTGTGGACAACCATAGAAAATTTAACCTTTGAACCAAGTAACTTCTATGCATATCTGTATAATGTCTATACATATCAAACCAAGAGATAGTTTGAGACAATATCGGTAGGGGAAAAAATATGATCAAAGAAGAGTTGAGCAAATTTATTGGACAATGCTAACTTGGCACAAGGGATGTACTTAACCATTTCACTAAAGTGATCAACAATGACAAAAATACAATTATTGTGATATGAAAACATAGGGAAGCCAAAAACTAAGTTTCCTAAAACACTTTTCATAGGCATATAGGGAATGCGAAAATGACACTTGGAGAGGCCTACATTTTGGTTGGATGGCTTAGAGTTTCAAAAACCTACACAACATCTTGAGAATTAAGTAACATATTTGTCCATACATTTCAAGTGATGAAGTGTCTTCTACATGTCAAAGTGTCTACGATAAAACGTGGAATGTTCCTTATACCTATCCACTATATATGCATTGGAAATTTGTATTGTCTACATAGTCCCCTATACCCATAATTGTACATGAGCATAGTCTACTCCATCATACATCTATCATGCAAAACCTAGTGCCCCATATCATCTCATATCCTAGTCCAATTGTTGGGCGTAGACCCAGTTTTGAGGAAAAGAAGCACGTGTAAGGCAGACACGCATGATGGAAAAGCAGCACGTGGAAGGCAGACACGCATGCAGGAAAAGCAACACGTGCAAGACAAACGTGCATGTAGAAGAGGAAAGCATGCGGGGTGCGCATGCAAGAAGACCTAGCCATGATAGGGTTATAGTTTTGGTAAGAAGATGTAATGGTTGGTAAGCCAAAAACAAGTATAAGTAGGTACCTAGGATGCCTAGGTCGAGGGTCGAAACATTGTTCAGTAGTTGTTGTTTCTTAATGCTCAGGTTTGATGAGAGAGGACCAGAATGACTGTAAATCTGGTTTGTTTTGTAAGTTGTTGAGTTGAGGAGGGGAAATAGGGTAGATATTGAGGGTTATATCACAGGCTGAGGAGCCTGGTGTGATCTAGTCTACCTCAATGTAGATCTCGACCCGTTGATGGAGATTTGTAATGCACGCGACGCTGTAGTTTTGGAAACACCATAATAAAAGAGCAGAGCAACCAAATCTTTGTGTATGTATCCTGGGAGGGGTGAACCATGGTAGATCATATTTTACATGATTGAATATTGTGTATTTCCTTTACTGTCAATTATTATATGATAGAGAATTGCGTGAATGAATAGTTAGATCTACTATTTTACATGCATGAATAAGAATGACAAGGTATTCAATATAAGTTGAATGTTAAAGTAACAAATGAAGATCACAGATTTTAATCCTAGATCACCACTCATTCCCAGGCTACAAGCACCTGAGCATTGCAGCCACCAATAGAACTATCTCAGGTGAGATTGCGTAGTGCACTCTGTGTACTGCGCTTCCTTTTAGTTTACGAGAGGGGTCGATAGTTTTACAGAGGTTTTGTTGGAAACCATGGTAGATATGAACCTAGGTCAGCCCAAGAAAGGTAGTGAGAATAGTTTAAGACCAACAAATGGTTCTGTTGCTAGTTGGAACAGAATGGGATTGAGTGAATGAAGATATGTTGAAGAATCGTGAAAAGAATGTCAGATATGGTGAGAAAAAGTTAAAAACAATGAGAATATAAAAGGGGATGTTTAGACCGTGGAACCCAACGAAGGCATAGATCGAGAGCTGGTTGAAAACAAAGGAGCTAGAATTTGCGCAGGAAGATAACATAAACCAAAAGTTAACACTGCACAAATATTTGGACAAATACGTATTTAGCAACTTGCATGAATTATTTTTCTGTGATTTCCCACATGTGTTGCAAGAGTGGACATTGAGGTTTAAATACAACCACCCTACAAATCGGATCTGACAGCTAGAGTGGAATTCTATAGAGATCACGCAGTTACAACAAGTTGACTATAAATTTACACACACAATAGATTTTTGGTTAGACAACATTGTTGCAGGATTTATCACATAATTTGCAGTAGATACAACGCGTTTTACAATGAAACAGAGCAAGAGTTCTTGAAGGGACCTAGAGGTAGGTATATAAGATCACTGTATACTTCCATCAAGATTTTACTATATGAAAAAGGTGTAATGACAATGGCATCAGACAACTAAACTTCCCTACGTGCACGGGGGAAGGGGGGAAGCACTGATAAGAGCCAGAGAAACGGAGGAAGAGATGGATAAAGGAAATAAGGAGGAGGCCTTGGGACCCAATCATGATGGAGAAAGACCAGATCAAGCAGATCATGGAAAAAACTGGAAGAACGCGCAGTGTATCACCCTACCAATACAAGATGAACAATAAGAAGAGAGCCATAGCTGCGAGGGAAGGCTTAACAAGTGATGAAGAAGAGGTAGAGGATATCCAGGTTGTGGAGTAGATTGAGGAAATCTTGTGCATGACATATGAAAAGGAAGACAAGAGGTCCAGGGCAGGAACCAAAGGTAGAACTCCTATCCATATCAGTGTCAGTGTGGAACCCATAAACCCATGTGCGACTAATACACCAGAAAAAACACCACTGTTTAGACAACCAAATTTCAATGGAAGAAACACAGCAAGAAGTACATCTACATAGGGAGCAACAACTGGGGGATCCAGTTAAGGATCTACAACGCATAGATGTAGTAGTTCATCATTCAGGATGGCAGGACATGATCCCACCATCAGGTTACCAGAATTCAAGGAAGAGGCATCCAAGGATCATGAGAGGCACTTGTTCAGCTGTGAAAATATCTCAGAAGAAAATATGATCACATATGAGGACACAAAACTTGCGCAGTTAGCTATCACACTAAGAGACCGTGCATTGGATTGGTACATGAGCTTAACTGCAAATAGTCCACCAAGAACAACCATAATTATTGTGGATATCAAGAAGCTGCTGATAAATGAATTATGGAAGCTTAGCGGAGAGGATCGGTACATGAATGAGATGATAGAGATCATAAAGACACAAGGGAAATATGTCTGGGAGATTGACTAGAGATTCAAACAATTGAAGCGAAAGCTGAGGTATGCCATGACAGATATGCATCATAGACATCTATTTGTGAATTCCCTGCTACCACACTTGAAATACCCTTTGAGACAACCGAAGTTTCAAACTCAGGAAAAGGCTCTACAGGCAGCCTTACAACTAGAAGAGAACCAATATCAAAAGAGAAATATAACAATAGAGGAGATGAAGGAGGATCTGAAGAATTTAACATTTCAATTGAACCAAAACAAGAGTAAGGAAAAAAGAGAAGTTGTTTGGTGTACCACATGTAGGACATAAGGACATCACAAGAATGAGTGCCCAACATTTGTGCAGTACATGGCAATAGGACTGCCAAACCCTTTGCCGAAAAGAGGACTATGGTGTGAGATCTGTAAGACACAAGGGCATGATCCACTTCATTGTCCAATGATGCAAAAATACCAGACAGTTCCTAAGAGTTCATATTGCAACTTTTGCAAGTCAGTGGGCCATGATGACAAAGATTGCAAGACAATGGAGTTGGTGAGGGAAAGAACATTAGACACCTATAGGTTGCAGGTAGAAATGATGACATGACAAGCTGCACCACGGTTTAACCAAGTACCGGCCCCATATAACATTGCACCACAACAATATAACACTGTGCAACCGTAGTACAATACCACGCATCCACAATATAATCGCACGCAGTATAATCAAATGCCTCAGTACAATGCCCTGCGAGGAGATCGAGTTGGCTACAGAGGTGCAGGACGAGGTAGAGGAGGCTTTCAAAGAGGCAGAGGACCGGTGGTATGCCATAACTATCAACAACCAGGACACTACATAAGAGAATGTCCACTTCCACCTATGACATGTATGTATTGTCACGCATCAGATCATGACAAAAAAGATTGTTTGACATTATTGGTTAAGATCCAGGAAAAGAGAATCATAACAATCAGAAATGTTCAATGGATTTCTTCAAAAGCAAGGGATGATGGAATAAATATCAACATAGTTACGCGTGGAGGAGATAAGACAAGAGATGATGTAGTAAGACAAGATCCAAGACAACACCAATGGGTGAAGAAAAATGTCGAACCACATAAGTAGTTTGATGCACAAAATGAAAATGAGACATTCAAGCAAGCCAGACAAGAATTCTTGAAGCCAGATGTTGCATCTACATCAACTGCGCAACATACTTAGAACGTACCAATGTACAAGATTCCTTCATCACTGGATCACACTAATGAAGCACAACCCCTAGGACAAGTAAGTACCATAAAAGCCTTTCTGCAATCCTGTGTCAAACTACTAAATGATCTATCATTTATCAAAGTATTACAAAACATGTTAGAAAGATGTAACACAAACGTAGAGGGAAAGCTAGAGAAGAAAATAGTTAATCACTTGCATACAAGAACGAGGACAAGTAGAGAGTTCAAACTGAAGGCCAACATTGGAGATTTCAACATGGGGGATATTATACTGGATTTAGGTTCTGAAGTAAATGTGTTACCCAAGAATACATGGAAATGTATGGGAGAGCCCAGATTAGGATATTCACCTGTTTAGATGAAACTAGCAAATCAACACAGGGTTATGCCAATTGGAAGGCTAAAGGGTGTGACAATAGATCGGGATGGAGTGTGTACTAAACCGATTTTGAAGTAATAGAAATAGTGGATGGCACAACACCTTATCTGACATTTCTTGGCTTGGATTGGGTGTTTGAAAACTAGGCAATAATCAACTTGAAGACACGGAAGATGACATTCGAGCCAGAAGAATACATAGTCATTGTGCCACTAGACCCATCATAAGGAGAAAGGTTCGTCGAACCCACTTGCTTAGACCTGGAGGAAATCAACCAGTTATACAGAACCACTGCATGAGAAGCAGATTATGTGAATCCAACCGTCGATAGGGTACTCAACTGGAGAAGTATCACATCATCTTCTTCAGACTTAGATACTGGGTTGGAGAATTGGCAACAAATATTACATGAAGTATCCACAAGAAGTTGCGGAAGAATAGACTGTGCAGTAAGATGGGTAGGTACAGAGATAAGAGAACCTCCCAGTTTTCATGTGGTGAATGACTTAGAATAATTCCTAACAAGATACGAAGATGAATTGTTAGAAAATTAGAGGCTCTTATCCCTGGACATAGCACTCAAGGCAACACCTGCAAGATGATGGGGTACGCACAAAGAGATAGTTAAGGACTAGTACCGATGTAAAAGATTACTGCGCATCAGATTTGGCTCAAAGCTGAAGAGCAGAATGATGTAGAGATATGATGGACATGGGTCACGATTGGAACACTTGGATAAGTGCAGAACAATATTGACGATGAAACCACTAGAGGAATGGCTTCATTGCTTCATTCACACATTGGAAGGAATTCTGACAAACTGGCATGTAGACCAGGAATTGCAAAGAGGCACTGTAGAATGGACAACACTACAAAAGAATTGTGTAGTAACTTTCTCATTTGAACATGAGAACCCCAACAAGGATTTAGCACTCAAGCAGATAAGAGGGGTAATATTCATTCAAGAACCATAAGTAGAACTCATAACAGAGTATCAACAACATAATAGACAAACTGTGAAAGAACTATTGTCATGCTATCATGTGCAGGAAGAAGCACCAGATGCAGATGACCTGTGCAATATCCAAATTACAGAACTAGAAGGAGAAAGAGAGGTGGGAGGCCCATCTTTGGAATTAGAAGTAATTATTATGCCAATCAAGGTGAAGAAAGTAAACATTGGGACAGATGATAATCCCAAAATGGACAACATTGGAGACTACTAGGATGACCAAACAATAGAAATAATAGCAGAGTTACTACGCGAATACAGTGACTTGTTCCCAACGAACTTTACAGAAATGAAAGGCATAACAGGTGAACTAGGAGAGATGAAGATACCTCTCAAATGTGAGGTTCAATCTATCAAATAGAAACCTTATAGAGTAAATCCAATTTACAAACAGAAATTCAAAGCATAAATTCACAGAATGTTAGAAGCTGGTATCATAGAACCAATGGAGGAATCTGAATGGGTAATCCCTATGGTGGTTCAGGAGAAGAAGCAAGGAGGCATACGGATATGTGTTGATCTGATGAAGTTGAATTATGTTTTCCTACATCACCCTTTTAACACCCCTTTCACATATGAGGTATCAGAGAATGTGGGAGGCCAGGAAGCATAGTACTCATTCACAGATGGATTCTCAGGATACCATCAGATCAAGATAGCTCCAGAAGATAGGTACAAGACCGCTTTTTCCACATAATGGGGATCCTACCAGTACAAAGTCATGCCTTTTGGACCGAAGAATGCACCAGTAATATTCTCAAGAGTAGTCATAGTTGTATTCAAAGAATTCATCCATCACTTTTTAGAAGTGTATTTGGATGATTGGACCATATATAGCTTTTTAAAATACCATGTGGAAGTGTTAAGGTTGATGTTGAAAAGATGTAGGTAGTGTCAGATCTCATTGAATATCAAGAAGTGCATTTTTCGGACACCATTTGAAATGCTATTGGGCCATATAGTGTGCAAACAAGTCTTGCTAGTAGACCCTGCCAATATTGTAGTGATTGTAAATTTACCACCACCAAAATTAATACGACAATAGAGAGCAACATTGGGACACACAGGCTATTACAGGAAATTCATAAAAGGGTTTACGTAGATCACTATGTCGATGGAGAAATTGTTCAAGAAAAATAGTAAATTTCAGTGGAATGGGGACTATCAGCGAGGGTTGGACACTCTAAAAGAGAATATGGTAACCACACATATACTAGTATTTCAGAATTGGGAAAAGACATTTCATGTGGATGTAGATGCATCATCCATAGAACTTGGAGCTATTCTGGTGCAACTAAGAGCACGAGATTTAGGCCATCCTATAGCATTTGCAAGGAGGAAACTACCAAAGTTAGAGTAGAACTACAATACTACAGAAAGAGAAGGCCTAGAAATGGTATATGCACTGCAGAAGTTCATACACTATTTACTTGGGAAACACTTTAAAATGTTTACAGACCATTCAACCCTCAACTAGCCAGTGTTGGGGGGGAGAATCTGTATATGGTTACTGTTGTTTCAGGGATTTGACTTTGAAGTGATAGTCAAACCAAGGAAGTTGAATGCAGGACACCCGATCACCTGTCGAGGATCACCAATGGAGAGGAACCTAAAAAATTAGAGGACAACTTCCCTGATGCGCATTTATTTTCAGTCCAAGTAGCTGATGAATATTTTGCTGACATCATTGAATACTTGAGTACAGGGACTACACCACAAGAATTCAACACTGCGCAGAAGAAAATATGGTATTCATAGATGCAGACTATTAATTGATTGCAGGACACTTATACAAGATGGGCGCAGACAACATCTTGAGAAGATGTGTACTAGAACATGAAAGGCCTAGGATTTTAGCAGAGGGTCATGAGGGAATAGTTGGAGGACATTATGCAGGAAAATCTATCGCACATAAGGTATTACGTGTAGGACTATGGTGGCCGACCATTCACAGAGATGCAAAGGACTACTGCTAGAGATGCGATGTATGTCAAAGGGTTGGAAAACCTAATAGACAAGATGAGATTCCCCTAAGACCACAAGTAACCTTGCAAGTATTCGACAAATCAGAAATAGACTTTGTGGGACTAATTAATCCACCAACAAAGAGGTCAGGAGCAAGGTATATCATTACCGTGACATATTACTTAATGAGATGGGTAGAAGAAGCACCATTAAAAGATTGTAGTGCAAAGACAACAACACACTTCCTGTTTGAGCAAGTGATCACTAGATTTGGATGCCCAAGGATTTTGATGAGTGACCTAGGCACTCACTTCATCAATAGTACCATCAAGGCTATGACTGAGGAGTTTGAAGTCTATCATCAAAAGAGTACACCTCATCACCCTCAAGCAAATGGAACAGTGGAATCCTTTAATAAGATCCTAAAGAATGCTTTGACAAAGATCTGCAATGTCAATAGGGATGATTGGGACTTCAAGGTACCAACAATATTATGGGCATATGGGACTACATGCAAAAATTTTACAGGACATACACCATTCAGGTTGGTGCATGGATAAGAAGAAATGGTGCCATTAGAATTTTTGGTACCTAGCTTGCACGTAGCAGCAATCACCAACATGATAGAACGAGGCACAGTATAAGAAAGGATAAGTCAGTTGATGGATATGGAAGAAGATAAGATTCTAGAAAGATTTCACCAAGAAGTACAGAAAGGAAGTGACAAAGCTTGGCATGACAGACATATTAAAATAAAGAGTTTCAAGGAAGGAGACCTAGTCTTGGTGTATAACAATAAAATTTTTCAGCATCCAAGAAAATTCAAAATGCATTGGTTGGGACCATATGAAGTGAAAATTGTCACAGAGGGGGGAGTTTTACAGTTGAAATATTTAGGAGGTACAAAACTCAGAGGAATGATCAACGACCCTTAATTATTAAGATGATTAATTTAATAAATAATCCTAAAAATTAGCTAAACTATAA
>CBVK0100809906.1:0-11881 GCA_900067695.1 Picea abies
TGTGTTGTAGGTTGTATCCCTTCATTTGTCGGATAATAAAAAGGAAGGACTTGGCAATTTCTCTGGTGGACGTAGCCCACACTGGGTGAACCACATATATCTGTGTCTCTATTGTATTGTGTATCATTTGTGTTTTATTTCCGTGTTTTTATTTTATTTTATTTCTCCACGATCCTATTTTTCTAACAAGCAGAACCAAGAATTAGCAGAACCAAGAATTAGGCCCAACACTTCACTAAAAGTGCCCAACGAATTTGGGTTAGGGTTTGTTGCTGCTGCAAAACCATAAACCCTAGCTAGAATTGCCAGAAGAATGGCTAGTGAGATGATCTAGGGAAATAATAATTTCAACATCCTTACATAAGTTGCTCAACGAGCTACTAGAAGCTTCACTAGACTAGAGGAACTGCAATTGGTACTGTAACTGGCGTTGCAACTAGTGGTGAAACTAGCACAACAACTTATTCAATGAAGCCTTTTAGACCAATGAAGCCTTGACCTAAAGTTTTATGAGGAAACCCTAATTTTCCAATTTCAGAATTTTGGAGATCTGATATGGGGGAAAGATGTGCCCTTCTTAGGCGACCCTTTTATGGGTTTTGTAAGTGCTTAACGAACTTGAAAAAAGGGGAAACTAACGATCTTCCTTCCAGTGGTTAGATTGTTTTGAAGGAATCCAACTCTGATATCATGTTAAAATTTTGGTATGTTGATTTAACCATAGACAACGTCACATCATTGTGACCTAACCATAGGCACTTACACATGCTACCCCAAAGCACAATAACCTTTTCTTAGATATATTCCTGCAAGTTCACTAGAACCAACAGATAAACCCTAACCAGAAATACTAATATTGTTGTGACAACAATGCAATATCAAGAGAGTGTACCTCTACTAATAAAAGTGTACCTTTACCAAGATAAGTGCACAAGAGAGCTACCATAAAGACTAAGATTACATCACGACAACTGTTGCACCACCCTATTTAGACCTACACCTCCTTCTATTTCATCTATTGCTCCTTAAACTTGCACCCTACCTGAGTGAGTGAGTGAGTGAGTGTTCAAATGAGGATCACCTAGCCTCTATTTATACTAGTCTTCCAAGGTGTCTTTTCATGTGGGGCTGACCTCACTTTCTGGAGCCTTCTATTTACTTTACTATTAATTTTCTTGGGCTGACTTCTCTTCTAGGGTATTCCACATTTGTCTAATGGTTCTCTTGCTTCCAGAATATTCTACTCTAAGTACAAAGGTTATACTAGAGGTTAATACCTCCCATAGATACCAAAACATCAACAGGAACAACACTAGCCTTTTCCTACTGTGATTCTTCCTTTTGTGCTATATCCTCTACCTCTCTTACAACCTATTCACCAGAAGGACTCCCCACTGGTTCTTGTGGGACAGTGGCAGATTTTTCTTCTAGTTCTTCTTCATCCGAATATGCAGTAAGGATGGAAATAATCCCTTCTCCCAGAGTGCCTTGTTCTGGTTCTTGTGTGTCAACCAAGGCCTCGTCAACTTCTAGGTTGATGCCCTCTGTTGGTTCTTGTGTGTCAGTGGAGGGTTTTATCTCTACTGCTTCTATTTCTTGATCATCTTTTTGGGATTGTTCTTTTGGCTCAACAATTTTTCTCCTATTACATTGAGTTGCAACCACATGGTTGGTTCTTCATTTATTTGGAACGAGGGTTTGCCTCTTTGTAAACCCTCTAAATCTCTTTGTAGGGGGCTTGGTGGCTGTTACATCAACATCATTGTCACAGTCTTCCTTCACCAGAGTTGCAGCAAGTTGTCCCCTTTTCCTAGTTGTTCTTTGAGATGTATTTGATGGAGCAGCTAGGATCACTATGTCCATGGAACTGTTATCTGGTGGAGGAGTTGCAACCACAACCTCTTCTGGTGTTGGAAGTGGAGCTGTTGCATGAAGTGAAACCATATCGTCTTCAGAGAGTATAACAAGGGGCCGAATGAAACTGTTCTAGGAGTGACCTTCTTTGTGCAATGCATGTTCCACCAAGAGATTTATAAGTCCGTGGTGTGAGATGACGTCCCTAGGGTTCTTTTCCCTTTGAATGAGTACTGCCATCATATGCAACATTTTTGACAAGAATTACGGCATATTAATTGGTCAATTGTGTCAGAGATGATCAAGCAATCAAATATCCTGGACATAGACAACTCCATAGCGTCCTTCATAGGTGAAATATCATTATACAAAAATAACCACATCTTTCTCGATGTGTGGCAAAGATTGGCATTCGAATCTTGTACCCTTCTTAACTAAAGCATCTCCAAGTTCTAGGAATTGCCTCAAACTTTCAGGTTGTGAAGTCATTCTGGTGTACCTTCTTTTGCCTGATCTTGTTAAATTGGTGACTTCTACCAATGTCTCTTTGGTGACTTCTATCTGAGCACCTGCTATCGTGGAGCATTTATATATTTAATTCAAGGCAAATTCCAAAGCTATTTGGTCATCATATCCCTCTAAGTGTTGCACATATTCCATCCAACCAACTTGTTGAAAAATTTCTCTAATGTTATCGTAGGCCTCGAGAAACAATGCTTCTGTAGATTCCTTGTGTATCAATAATCTCCCCATGGTTCCTTCTTCGTGCTATCTCTGATTGCTTTTGTTTGCATGAAATCTCCCCATGGTTCCTTCTTCGTGCTATCTCTGATTGCTTTTGTTTGCATGAGAGAGGGGTGTTAATCAACTGGGAAATTTCAAATTGCGACAATAACGGTGGTGGATATGGTAATGAGAGTGCAAGGTCACCGTATTTGGTAATGATGGTGTAAGGTGGTGATTAGTGGAATGATAATAGAAATCGTGTGATTTAAAACTAATCATTACACATTATTATTAGAACTCATATGTGTCTTATTCTTACCTCACGTGGCGGTACGAGCATGGTGCTGATGGAGATGCGACGACAGAAGGCAAAGTCACATCAACAATCTTAACTAAAATTGCAACATCGACATTGTTGGTTATGTCGATGGGAAGTGTAATAACGATGATGCTGACAAAGTGCAAGTTGCAACAACAGGACTTGCGGCGATGGAACTGCAACACTGAGAGTTGTAGAAACCGATGGGGCAACCTCATTCATGTAGACATGAATTGCAACATCGTTGAAGTGGATGAAAGTTGTGGAGGAGAGGTGCGAAAATAAAGTAGAGTTGCAAGCAGAGTTGTTGTAACATGATTTACAACAATGTAGCTGCAACAATGAAAATGAAAGGGGATAGGTTTGGGAAATGAAGTAGGGCTACAAGTGGATTTGCAACAACGAAAATGGAAAAGGAGGTTGAGCAACAAGAATTGTAGCAATGGGAATAGTTGCAACAAGGGGAATTGTAGCAACAGGTGTAGTTGCGACAAAGGGAGCTGCAACAATGGGTATAATTGCAACAAAGGGAGTTCCAACAAAAGGAGTTGCAACAACGAGAATAGTTATGACAAAGGGAGTTGCAACAACATTTTTCTCCCCTGCATATCCTAGAAAAAAAAAGATTATTAAAAAAAATCAAAGCTTTATTACAATTTGTTGAGAAGGATCCTGACATAACTATCACGAAACCGTGAAGTGCCTTTCTTGTTTATTTCGATTTTTTTAATGCGGCAACTAGGCCGATTTTCACATTTTTTTTTCTTTTTTTTGGGAGAAGAATTTGAGATCATCCAGCCAAGATTCATCCTTCCTGAATGAGTTCCAAATCATCATCGAATCATCCATTTGCAATCTTCCTAAAAAAGGCTTCCTTTGACAAGGGTTGAGGATATAAGCAAAGTCTATGTCCATTAGCCATTAGAAGAATTTTCTCTTCATCTATGGTACATAGTTTGATGGCTCCACTATAATACATTGTATCAATCTCATATGGACTGAGCCATATAGTGTGACATTTTCTTCGGAAGTCCTTGAACATAGAATGACATGGTAATTCCTAGTCGCCAAATTTGAACTTCTTTTTCTTGATAAACTATTCGTGCCATCTGGCCCTTTGGTGTTGTATCACCATGGCTTGGTGTAGGGCATCATGTCATAGCTTGTCCAACTCATTAATTTGAAGTAGTCTTTGTTTTTGAGCCTTTGATATGTCCAACCTGAGTTGTACTGTTGTCCTGAGTGTCTGGATTTCTATCTCAATGGAAAATATTACTCTTTTCCCATATACTAAATTATAAGATGTGCATCCTGTAATAGTTCTCCAGGTGGTTTTATAGGCCCATAAAGCTTCATGGAGTCTATTGGCCCAATCCTTGATGTGTAGTCTGACAATTTTAGTGATAATGGCCTCAAGGATCTTATTAGTCCCCTCTACTTGTTCATT
Source organism: Picea abies (assembly GCA_900067695.1). Taxonomy (NCBI): domain Eukaryota; kingdom Viridiplantae; phylum Streptophyta; class Pinopsida; order Pinales; family Pinaceae; genus Picea; species Picea abies. The sequence continues at coordinate 4,347 of CBVK0100809906.1, forward strand.
TGTCTATGGATGATAAGGTGTTGTTACTCTGTGCTTGATTTTATAGTTGTCCATCAAATCTTTGACAAGATGTGATGTGAACTAAGTTCCTCCATCGGTCACTATCTCTTGTGGTATCTCGAACCTTACAAATATTTCTTCATGGAGAAACTCCACTACTGACTGTTCGGTTTCTACTGGAAGTGGTATTGCCTCCATCTATTTTGTACGATAATCCATATAGACAAGGATGTAGGAGTGCCAACGGGAAGTGGTATTTATTGGTCCCGCATAATTAATGGCCCATTTGTCAAAAGGTTATAACACCATCTACGGTTTTAGCGACATTTCATCTTCTTGTACGAGTCTACCGATGTGTTGACAATTATCGCACATCTTCACATACTCTTTGGTGTCTCTAAAAAGTGTGGGCCAATAACACCCCTGATGGAGAGCCTTGTACCTAGTCCTTTCATCTACAAAATGGCCCCCACATGGACCATCATTACATGCTTTTAGTATCTCATGGAATTCATCCTCTCGTACACATCTTCTGATAATCAAATCATGTCTAGTGTAGAAGAGGCAACCATCAATCCATGGAAATCTTTTTCTTTTTCTGACTATACTTTGTCGTTCTTTGGGAGTCAGATGATGTGAAATATTTCCTGCCATTAAAAAGTTAGTAATATCTGCAAAGAAAGGTGAGTTAGTAGATACTGCAAAGAGATGTCCCTTGGGAAAACAATCTTGTACTAGAGGTTCGTTCTCATTGGATATTATTCTAGAAAGAAAGTCAATAACTACATTATCTTTTCCTGGTTTATCTAGGATGGTAATATCAAATTATTGTAATAAAAATAAACATCTAGTGACCATGCCATTGGTGATTGGTTTGTTCATTAAATATTTAATAGTAGCATGATTGGTATGCAAAACTACAAAATATCCGGTAATGTAGTGCCTAAACTTGTTTATTGCATGGATAATAATGAGAAACTCTTTCTCAGTTACCGTATAGTTCAATTTTGTAGGTGAGAGATTCTTACTGACGTAGTAAATTGCATATGGGTCCTTTACTTCCAGTTGTCCTAGAACGACTCCAATGGTGGTATGCAATGTGTCTGCGGATATGTGTAATGGGAGGGACAAATCAGGTCCTCACAAAACATGAGCTTTAGACACTTTGATTTTCATTTCATAAAGCACATGATGGCATGTCTATATTCGTACAAACTTAGTATCTTTGTTAAGTAAAGCAAATAATGGACAAGCAATATGTGAAAATTTTTCAATGAATCTACAGTAATAACCAACGTATCCCAAGAAACTTCGTACCTGCTTTGGTGAAGTTGGAGTTAGAAAATTTAATATTACCTTTACTTTTTCTGGATCAACTTGAATACTGGCTGAGATGAGATGTCCTAGTACAATGTCATCAATTAATATCATAGCATATTTTTCATTACTAAGCGTGACATTTGACTCTTTTCACCTTATCAATGTTTTCTCAAGATTGTCTAATGCCTCATTGAATTCATCCCCATATGTTGTGAAATTGTATATATATATATATATTTCCACGCAATCATGAATTAGATAAAAAAAATATACCAATAACATCTCGTTGAAAGGTGATGGAAGCCTTGCATAATCCGAATGGTAGAACACAGTAAGAAAATGTCCCCCAAGGATAGGTAAACATCATTTTCTCCTCATCTTTGGGTGTGATTTGGATCTAGTTATATCCACTAAATTTTTCGAGGAAAGAAAGGTATTTCTTCCCTACTAACATTTCTATGACCTAATCAATAAAAGGAAATGGAAAGTGGTATTTATGTGTTGATTTATTGAGTTCGCTTTAGTCAACACAAATTATCCATTTACTATTTTTCTTTGGTACCATGACAAGAGGGGAGACCCACTGGCTATCATAAATCGGATATATGAAGTTAGCTATAAGCAATTTTTGTAGCTCTTCTTTGACCATGTCCTTCAATGTGGGGTTCATCTGACGCTGGGGTTGGCGAATGGTCATGGATCCTTCCTTAATATATATGTCATGTGTGCATAAGTCAGGATGGATCCCCTTCATGTCAGAGTAATCCCAAGCGAAGACATCATTGTGATTTTGTATCACTTTAAACAATCGTTGTTTTTGTTGTTCGGTCAATCATTGGTTGATTTTCAAGGTTTTTCCTGGGTTGATTTCTATGGTTTCTACAAGGGACCCTTGATGTTTTTTTAGTGGGTATTCGTGTTTAATGGGCAAGATGCTTGTTGAAGCTAGAAAAGCCTACGTTTCTGGTTGCATAACCTGCTCAAGAATATGTGTGTTTCCCGAGGAAGTGGAAAAGGATATAAAATCATTGATTTCATCGTCCTTTATTTTATCTCTTATGGCTAAGTATTGGTCCATGGAGAGGACTTGATGGGATTCCCCTTCTTCCTCACTATCTTTTTCATCAACCTAAAGTAGTGTTTCTACAACTATACTAGGTTTGGCAGGAGGATAGAGGGTTAATTGTTTTGTGGATGTCCCGTGGGACATGGTCATGTTTCCTGACCTACCACTGATGTAGGCATTGACAATGGCTAGCCAAGGTCATCCCATGATTAGAGGATACTCACCCATATAGGTTTTTGGTTGTAGGACCATGAAGTTAGCGGGACATTCCCACAAATCCACAGAGATCACTACCTCTTCTAAGATGCCCTCTAGTTCAATGGCTGGTTTGTCAATGAGTTGAAGTATAGTTGGGGTTTCCCCAAGGTTTCCATAGTCTCACATGTCATAACATTGATGGTATCCCCTAGGTCGATTAATGTGTTACTAATAAGTGTATTGTTGATATGCACATTAACGAATGGACTGCCAGGGTCTAAGTATTTAGCTGCGAGAACTCCCCCCATCATTAAATCTGATAGTTTTCCCATGCCATGAATGGTTTGGGGGTCCTTTTGTTTCCTACCAAGTTTCCTCATGCAAAGTTCCTCTACTTATTTTGAATATATGGGCACATCCTTGATGGCTTGAAGTAGCGATATTTTGACACACACATTTTTGAGTTCTCCTAGGAAGTCAAAATTAGGTTGAGTAAAAGGTTTTTATAGGATTAGCCTTTCTGGATAGGGTGGGTTTTGAAGTTCAGGGTGGGAATTCTCAACTTTCATAGGTTACTGGGATTATTTTAGTTCCAATTCTTCATTTTGAACATCCTCATTCAAATCTTTAATGTGAATATGAGGTTGGTCCTTGGTTATTGTTTTCTATGATAGGAGGTGAATATCATTTCATTCCAAGGAAGAGATGGAATAAGTAGGTAGGTCGCAAGTGCAAAAACTTGCGCTGGTTGGTCTGGACGTGTGTTATTTGGGTTAGGGATGGGTTGTGCAGGTAGTTGTGTTCGAGGAGGGGTGGATGTGGATGTCTACATTTGGGGAGGACATGTCATAGGTTATTGAGGTCCGGGTTTCTCCATCCCTATTGCCATAAATCGTTTGAAGGAGGATGAGCTAACCATTTTTGTGTTGGCACACCCTCTGGTTGAGAATAATATTGCCATGAAGGGTTAGTTCAATATGAATTAAAATATTGAGATTGATCTTGGATCATACCTTGAGGTTTAGGCTGCTAGGGTCACTTCTGAGAGACATAACATAACTGTTCCAGTTCTTCGAATTTCTAGTAGATAGCTTTTAGTCATGGTATGGATGGACAATTATGAGTATCATGGTTCTCGCTATATATTATGAAAACCTCGATATGATCCAACAAACATTATTTCCATGGGTGCTTCGTTCTTCATTTTGAACAAAAGATAGCTAGAGATTTTTTTGTCTCCTCCTCCTCCTCCTCCATCTGTAGTATATCCAATTAGGAGCTCAGGGAAATAAGCATGTCGGTCTTGAAGTCTTCTAACATGTTCCCAATTTCTTCCCTCGTGACTCCACTCCCAATAATTTTTCCTATTCTTTCTAGTATATCTCTTAGTCCTTTCCATGTTTTTTATGTGCCTCTGGAATACTTATGACAAAGTTCCAAGATAATGTCATATTCTAACTGAGAAACATCTCCCCTGCCCATCAGGTTGAGGATTTCAATACAATCATCTTGGATTCATCTTAGAAATAAGACATGTCATGTCTCAAGGGCCAAATCTCCTTACTTTTCCCTCTACAGTTTATAGGTGAACCGTTCAACATAATCTTCAAGGCTCTCATCTTCATGCTGCATCATCTTGAAGACTTACTCTCTTATTTCTTTATCTTTGCAGTAGTCTTGATACTTGTCTAGAAATATCTTCATCATTTGGTCCCATGAGCGGATGATTTCTTTTCCAAGACCCATGAACCATCGTAGTGCAACGCTGTTGAGTGTGGTGGGAACAAGTTTTAGTTTCTAGGTGTATGTCACATAGTCATAGCTTCTACAAAGTACATCGCTTCTGCAAAGTACATCGAACTCGAAGAGGAAGGTATCAATATCTTCTTTAGATAACCCATGAAAGTTTGACAAGGTTAAATGAGGGATGTTCTTCATCTTGGTCTCCTCATCTGTCGCTTTGATTGAAAATATGAAAGTCGAGGGTTCCTCCTTGAAAATCTTGTGTGCCATTTCTTTATGATGGTTGTCCTTCATTTCTAAAGATGCCTCAAGAAAAAGGAACTCTCCAAAGTGATATTTTTCGGTGATTTACTCTTCTAAAAGTGGAACCTTTGTGTGCAAAGACCCTTATACAATCTCTGATTCTTGAGGAGATGCTTCAGGCTTCTTCTTGGCAAGAAATCCTGACGTTGGTGATAATTAATTTGGCTTATTGAGATCCTTTCCCTCTTGTGATTGACATGCACTGTTAGATTTTCGATAGTTCTTGGAAAATCTAATAAATCTACCTTGTTGATCTCTAACTCTGCTCATATAAAAGACTAGAAACACATTCTATGGATTGTTGAAAAGAAATCATAGCACTTAAAATGGAAATCCACACAAATTACTCAACAACTACTTCTTTTGATGGTTCCCCAACAATAACGCCAAAAATGACAAACTTTTCAATTACTTCCTAATAAATTTAGTGAGAAACTAAAGAGTTGTACATTTGATTATCAATCTGAGCTCGTATCTTACTTACGAACTGTCGTGCACTGTATATGCAATAGTAGTGTTGTTTTTGCTAAGAGTTGTAGTACTTTTAATGTCACGAATCAAGGATTCGAGATACTAAATTACGTCACCAAACTATATTATTCCATGAGTTGCAAAAAAAGTAAATATCACACTTACAGGAAAGAAAAGTCACACTTGCAGAATTTAAATCACACTTGCAGGAAGTAAATCACAATTGGAAATTAAATCAATCTTGCAGAAAGTAAAGCACACTTGCGAAATTCAAATCACACTTGTAGAAATTAAATCACACTTGCAGAAAGGAAATCACTCTTGCAGAAAGGAAATCACTCTTGCGAAAGTAAAATTATGTTATGATCTACTGGTGGCTTTCTTAATTATAATAATGATCATGTTTTGTAACAATTACGTGTTCACACATTCAACAACAATCCAATATAATATCAATCCCAAAATGTTGAAGACTAAACCTATCACAAGTTATAAAGCAAACAAAATAAAATACATCTACAAGCAAAAGAAATTACAGCGACACAAAATACAACACGAAAGTTACAACGATGCGAGTTGCAACAACAAAGATATAATACATAAGGTAGTAATGATGCAAGTCATGACAATTTGGAGTTGCGGCCATAGAACTACAACGCGAAGGTTGCAGTGATGTGAACAACATGATTTATAACAACATATGTGATTGCAAACTTACAAGGATTGAATCAAGCACGTAGTTGAAAATTAAGATTGCAAAACTTAGCTTATAAGGAAACTAAATATCAACCACACTTGAATTAAGACGAACTGTTCTATGAATCTAGAATTGTAGTAAATTATGAAAGAAAAACAACTATGAAATAAAATGAACAAAATTGAAATGCTAGATCCTACTATTTAACATACAGGCAATACTTGACTAAGGAGGGGGCCTAACCCCTTAGACAACACACTAAGCTATGAAATTAGAATGGCACGATCACCAACACATCAACACATGGAAAAGAGAAGAACAAAAATTATATTGCAAAAATCTGAAAGTTATAATAATAGTCAAATGCTATCGCTAGAATAATTCTTCCTTCCCCATAGCTTAAGGGATCTAGGGTGTTTATATAGAACAACCGACGTCTAAAGTAGAACAAAGGGACTGATGGACATGTATGAGAATTGGTTGTTCATCTGTTTATATTGAAATTACCATATTTTAGTAAGAATTGAGCATGTGATGACTCCAATTAGTTGAGTGACAATTGGTAGGCAAACCGATTTCTCTTTAGGTTGTCCACTTGCCTCCTGTTGGTTTCCATGTGAGGATCGTTTCCTAATTGATGACTGTAGTGTTTACTGTTGTGTTGGCAGAATTTGTACTAAGAATCACAACAACGGTAGACTCAGAGTCGCAACAAAGGAGAGTGTTATTGGAGTTGTAGTCATTGTTCAGGGTTGTAGCAACAAAGAGTGCACTTGGAGTTGCAATTGTTGTTCGGAGTCACAAAATTAGAGAGTGAACTTAGAGTTTCAATCATTGTTCAGATTCACAACAAAAAATAGTGTACTTGGAGTTGCAACAATTGGATTGTGCTTAAAATCGCAGCAACAGAGAGGGGTTGCAGCCACTGTGAGGAGTTGCAGCTATTGTATTACTCATGTGTAGCAATATTAGCACATAAAATTAGCAAGTTCGTTTATGAAATATGGAAGAATAACATATTAATGGCACATGGGGAAATATTCATACCTTAATGAAAAGTAAGGAAAAATTGGATTAGGAAAGTATAAAAAAGGAAGCGATCAATGGAAAATGGTAAGCATAAATGTATTAGACGGGTGATGAAAGTATGCCAATTTAGGAACTCGTCACTGGGCAAGGAGTTGTTCCACATTTCCAAGATTGGCAGTTAACTACTGAATGGCCGATCAATTTTCTTTAATGATATCTTCATGCCTCTTTAATATTTGACGAAACTCTCTCCAGGAGGGATCCATTACTTTGTTGAAAAATATACCCCAATTACTAATATATACTGACCTCACACTCGAATTGCAATCACCGATGAAGTTGCAGATAGGAGTAATGTTGTTACTTGCAAAGGAGGACCACTAGAAACCAACGGTTCCGATGTTTAAGCTAGTAGAGAGAGGAACCATAAAACCTAGTCACTCAAACCATTGGGAACCAACAATTAGAAAGTCAAAATTGACAGAGAGAGGAAACATAAAAGCTAGATTCTCCTTCCAAAGAGAAGCCCAAATAATGGAAAAAGGAAGGAGCTACAGATTCCTTTGAAACTATGCAATTACTACCACACCAAGACTTGAGAGCCACGAGATTCACACACCAGACTAGAGGAGGCTTAGCTTAACTCACTTAACTAAGTTAAACTACTTCACAACTCACATAACTACACATCCAACTCTATTACAACTT
>CBVK0100809913.1:0-21124 GCA_900067695.1 Picea abies
CATGTATCAAAATCCTAGAATACATACCTCTCTTATTTTTGCTATAACTTTTTCTCGGCTTAACCATTTCTCAAATGAGTTATATGCACCACAATATGAGACCGATACTTATGATCTAAAAAAACAGGTTCTCTAGAAGTATACAAGTTTTTGGAACGAAATTCCATTGTTAAGACACTCAACACCCGCACGAACGAAAACATATACCTTATATTTTGTTGGAAAAACAAGATACCACTTTTAGAAAAAGAAAATGTTACCTAGTTATTCACAATGTCTATGAATAAAAGTTGAATATTCGGAAAACTATCTCAATTTCCTACATTTAATCTTCTTACACCATATTCAAATTCATTGTAAAAGTACCTTAAATAATCCCTCCAAGTTAACAGATTGTTGTTTTTCCAGGTTTGCATTGCCACTAATGTGTCATGAGAGGCCATCATTAGCTTGCACCCACCCTTACTTTGTCCATTTAATCTCCATTATCATCCATTTCCATGATCATTTTCAATTTACTATTATTTTATTTATTTTTCCACTTCTCATGTCGTATTTGGAAATTCATAAGAGCTCTGTCAATATTATAGTGATTATATTATTATTTGAGACATATTAATCGATATGATATGAGATGTTGTGGATGGAATGATATGTAATGTATAATAATAATAATAAGTGTTTTAGGGTACATATAACATATAATTAAAAATCAAGTGTGTTTTCAAATCCCAAATGATGGAATGAAATAATATTTTGAAAATGTTCAGTCATGCAAGAGAACTGATAGTGCTCAAAACCAGATATTGAAATAAAAGATCCTTAGATCCTCACATTCTGCACAGAACTAACTACGATGATGTCCATGGAAATGGCGGTGACAATTTCTAGTCCTCCCCTCTCGAGTTTTGGCTCCTCTCCTAGAAAGCAGTGATCAAATTTGAAGCGGGTGACACTCTAGATGTCCCTTTTCCTACACGAAAAATCAAGTTAAATTTTAGGTTCTCAATCCTGATTACAGTTTTTTCGTAGTCACACTCTTAGTGAAGGTGGATATTAATGCATTCATCACTGGACCATTCACATCCAAACCAGAAAGAAAATGCCTTGCATGGTCGCAGAATAAGCGAAAACGTAGAAAACAGATTTTACCAAGCCAATATTCTAAAGCAAAGGATTCCAATGTCCAGGTTTGCAGTTTCTTATTGTTTCAGGTTTGAAATTTCACAATATATTGAAGTTTAGCAATAGAAAAGGAAAAATATAATGTGATTTGTGTGATCTATAAGTTAATATTTGGTTAAAGTGATGAGAAAATTATTTTCTCTCATCTTGCAAATTCAATATTTGTCCAAACAAATTGCCTCTTTTGGAATTTCTTAAATTTTATTGCCAATAATCTTCTTCTTTTTAATCAAAGAGTTGTGTTTGCAGTGTTTCTCATTCTATTGAATCCATAGGACTATCTAAATAATCTAAACCAAGGGTGCCCATTGGTGGCGGTGGCAGTGCTCACTATGGTGGTGGTTCTTAGGGTGGTAGATGGAAGAGATACGCATAATGATGACGATGATGATGGGTTAGGGTTTAGTTTTGTCTGCAGGTGGTCTTTTTTTTTGGTTCTGTAATAATCCTCTTGGTGGTAGAGATTTATGTTGGTAACTATCCTTGAGCTTGATATTTGGATGTTCTATAAACTCATGTCTGTCTTTTAATCTGGATCTTTGTGGGTCTTAAATGAGTTGTATCAAAATGAAAAATTAGGTTCTAATGGCCCTTTGAATATGAAAAATACGGTTTTAATATATCTTTCTTGTCATGGTTTTTTCCTTGTTAAGGATTGTGCATGTTATAATGACTTCTAAAAATTTATAAATTGGTTTGAAACTACAACCTAATTTCATTGTCTTGGTTTTTTATGTGGATCTCTATGTCTATGGTTTTTGATGAGCTATATAGAAATGGAGTATCTGGCTCTAATTTTTTGTAATGGAACCTCAATATGCAATATATGATTTTAGTGTACATATTCCCCTATAATGATTTATTTCTGTCTTTTCTAAGCTTTGCATATCTTCTTCCCCTTTCATGGTTTTTTTTTTTTCCTTTTCTAAGCTTTGTGTATCTTCTTCCCTTGTCATGGTTCCTTTTCTAAGCTTTGCTTATCTTCTAATGGCTTTTAGAAATATTAAATTGGTCTCCTTTGTTGAGAACCCTAACAATACTCTAGTGTTCTTAGACAAGTGTGGTCTTCTTTATTTATATAAAGGAATATGTTATTAGGATTTAATTAATTGTGATAAGTTTTTTTTTTATATAAAGTAATATGTGATTAGGAATTAATTAATAGTTGGTGAGTTGTTCTAATAGCTCTTTAGGGCTTTGGGAATATTGTTGTGATTTCCTTTGTTATCTTGGTAGGAATTTAGGTGTAGTTAAGGAGCTAACTGTGGTATCCACTTTTGCAATATTTTCTTGTTTCATGGTTCAAATTACATTATCTATCCAAATTTAGACATAGAAAATGAAAATACAATGTGATATGTGTGATATATTAGTCTTTGGTTTAAATAGAATTTTTTTTCTTAAATTTTAAATCTTCTCTTTTAACTTTAACTTGAAGATGTAATATTTGTACAAAACATTTTCCTGAAATTTCATGTTCTCTTCACTCCATAAGATTATCTTTATTTTTTTAATAACAAATTTGGACTCACATATATACATACAAATTTGGACTGGTCATATTTTTCTCATGTTCTCTTCACTCCATACTATTATCTTTACATATTACAAATTTGGACTCGCATATATACATTGTGCACAGATATTTTGCAACTTGGAAATTTTTTCATTCTAATGGTGTTGTTAAATCAGAAAACACGTTTATCTCCAAAATTATGTATTTTAACAACTGATTATTTCTGTTCACTTTTTAGGATCATTTGTAAAGTCATTTTGCAATCTAGTTTTTAACACTAATAATTTTGGATTTATTAATTTCTTTATTAAATACAAATTTGAATAAAAATGTTATATTTTATTAAATAAGTTTTGTATGAAATGTGTATTTAATTTATAGTTGTGAATTGAAATGTGATTTTTCTAACAACTTTTCATTGTGGAAAGACTGTATGAGTATCTACCCTTCTTATTGAAATTAAAATTCACCCTTCAAATTTAAGATGCCACATAGCCATTAATCCCTGCCTACATACAAACTCTAGTGTGAAACACCCCATCCAAAAATCATTTCAAAATAATGAAATAATATTTTTATAAGAAACAAATAATTAAAAAAAAAATAATTGATATTACATCATCGTAATGCATCATAGAGATAAAACAATCAACCATATCTTCATTTTAAATTTAACAATCTAATGAATTTATAAACACACCACTAAAATATCAATTCATATTACATCATCATCACGATAATTGATATAGAATAATTTTTTGGATAATCATTGTGGATTAGTTTTAGAAACCCTTGTCTTTGATAATAGATAGAATGTCCTTTGAAAATGTTGAATTTTTATGATTATCCAAAAATTTATTTTACATTATGTCAAAATATGAAAACTTACATTCTCAACAGTCAATTGATATTGATTATTAAAAATTTATCAGAACAATCTTTATAATAAATCAGGATGATATAATACTAATTAAGATGTAATATAAATTAAGATGATATAATACTAATTAAGATGTAATATAAATTAATTTTGTATTGGATAAATTCATCACTTTGATAAATCCACGATGACCATATCGTTGATGGCTCTCACTATTAATGAACTTTTCATTTTTATATGTGTTTAATATATTTGTATATAATAATTTAATTAATAAATATAAAAAAACTAATAAATATATAGATTTAATGTTAATATATATATATATAACTTTTATGTATAATTTCAAAAATATGTATGTAAATATTCATCATTATATTATATTATGATGGTTAAAATGTGTATTTCAGTGAACTTATCTATGAAAATGTAACATCCATTAGCATATTAACATTATCAACTATCTATTGAATTTAATCTATATTTTCCATTCTTATGTATACTTTTAAAATGATGATATGATTGAATATTCCATCTTCATAATACATCATGGAATATGGGATATCAATTGGGTTTTTTTTTTCACCCTTGTATGTTCTTCATAAATTCATTACATCTTATCAGAAACTTTGAGAAGAAATCTAGTTATACAACGATTTGTTTTCTGTTATGGAAGGATTGCTGCCTTATGTTTATAGGGCCATTATTCAATACAAGTGCAAGTGCAGCCAGAGGCTCTACGGCGCCCTGGCTTCTCCTGGGGATTCCGGGAGATTTTCCTGGGAATCTGCTTATATTCGCCTGCCCGGGGACTCCGGCAGGTTTGTCTTGGAAATCTAAGAATTATTATTTTTTGTTATTTAAAATTTATTTTTGAATACAAAAATGAATTTAATGTGTTGAAAATTTCTTAGAACATTCTGATTGTACAGAAATAATCACTAAAATCTACGAATCTAACAATTTCTGATCTAATTTATTTCAAATAAATATCTCAAAAAAATTATGATTTTATAATGTTTGACTTAGAAACTATATAAACTTGTATGGATTTTTATTAAAAACACTTACTCTTCTCAGAGATATGCTTAGAAAAGTTCAATCATAATCAACGTTCATCCTCGTATAAATTTATGTATTATGTAGTGTTAAAATAATAAAAAATGTATGTTCATCATGTAAATGGACTATTTCTAGATATGAAAAGAAAAATGGTGTTTTTCTTATGCAGTTTTAAAAAGTTTACAAGTAAATGGGAATGAAATAATTTTATATATTTTTCTCCCTAAAATAGTGTTTTTCTTCATAAAGTTTTGAAAAGTTTATAGGTTGATCATGTAAATGGAAATGAATGTTTCTACATATGAAAAAGAAAAATGGTGCTTCTGAAAAAGAAAAATGGTGTTTTTTTTCATAAAGTTTTAAAAAGTTTGCACTCATGAAATATTTCTATATATATTCTTCATAAAATGGTGTTTTTTTCCATAAAGTTTTGAAAATTTTACAAGTTTAATAATGGGGCCAAGTCCTTCTTCTCCACATTAGCATGTATAACTTTACAAGTTTCCATATTAACAAGCATAATGCAGTGGGGGTCAAGTCTTCTTTTCTCCACATTTCATGTATAAGTGGAATTAATTATGTTGGGGGAAGTTGTTCTTCTCCACATTAGCATGTATGAGTGAAATTAATTATGTGGAGTCAAGTCCTTTTTTGTATGAGTCCAGAATTAATTATGTGGAGTCAATTTCTTTTTCTTTATTTTTTTCTTTTCTTCACATTAGCATGTATAAGTGGAATTAATTATATGGAATCAAGTCATTTTTCTCCACACATAACATGTATAAGTAAAATTAATTATTTGAGGTTAATTCTTTCTTCATATTAGCTATCATATATATATATAATGTTAAGTGGAATTAATTATGAGGTTTTGAATTATAAATATAAATAATTTTTTTATATAAAATTCAAGTTAATTTTACTTTTTATATTATATTTTTACTACAATTATATATAAGTAAAAAAGAACGCCACACATTCTTGTTGTGCCCTTTTTCAAGGGACAGCGGTTAGATTTGTGCCCATTTGCACATAGTGTCTAGCTTTTTCCTTTCATTGAGATAGTAAAGAGGATGAGGATATTGGAATGTTTTTAACATGTAAAAAAAGTGAGGATATTTTTTATCCACTAAATCAAGGAATTGGTCCATATATATTTATTCATGAATATTCCCAATGAACAATGTATTTTTAACATATATTTGATAAATATGCAGCCGAAGACTTGAAGTAAAATATAAATAATTATTTGAACAGTATTCATTTTTTATTTGAGTTTCTCTATGACCTCATTTGAATTAAAGTTTTTCTTATAAACCCATTTGGAACCCTATAACATTTATTCATTTAGGACACACCACAAACTCTCATGTCATCATTGCATCATATTCTACATTCATGGGTTGTTTCTAATCTTTTTTTCCTCTAGTTTCCTCAAATGAAATTGTTGTTTGTAATACCTTTGTCATAAGTGCATTTATTAAATTGCAGCATATATTATTAAGATGGAACCCAGAGACAATGAAAACCGCACACAAGCAGACTAAAGTGCAGAAAACCTCAACTCACCACAGCCACCAAACATAAACACATAGATTGATGACAGGTTGGTCACATTAAGATCACTTGTCCATGAAGTAAGGGGCACAAGAGAGCCTAGACGATTGTCCTTAGCTACTTCATTAGATACCATTGTATCATCCATTGCAAGTGGCCAAGGGAAATTAACTATTATTTTTTAATATAGGGCTAGAATATTTGAGTTTTACAAGATTGGACTGGATAGAAACCAATTTAGAGACTTGGGTATTTTAAAAAAGGATTTAATGTCTCTTTTTACTGATCATCGAACTAGACAACAACCACTTGTCAACAAGAAATGTATTTGTATAGACTAGTGCATCCACCCACAATTTCTTGAAAACTGGATGGATAGGTGGTTTATGGTCTTTGGTAAACTTCCATGCAATAACATGGAGATGTCTTTACATTTTTTGAGAAAATTATGAGCAGAATTTGTTTTGGGTCACCATGTGAACTACTTCGACATTGGTGATTTCTATGGGGTGGTTTGAGGATTCTCACAGGACTGATAGCATGCTAGGCGTGATCCCATGTTGGGTCCCCATCCCCCCAATCGAAGGCCTAACCCCCCTACCCAACATCCTCTCATTGTAGAGGGATTGCAGTAGACGCAAGTAGATTTATCAACCTTGGCTTTAAGTCCAATGCAGCATGGTAGTTTTGTTGCACTATCTCGACAAGAGGCACTTGCTAGTGACATTGACAGAGGGATTGGGCCTTCAAACCCTAAAGAAGAGTGCAATGAGGAGAGGGCACATGGACATAGTAGTCGTTCATGTGAGCCTCATAGATGCTCGAGTTGCAAGCAGACTTGTTCTGGCCCTATGGAGGCTAATGGACACCAAATATTCATGGAGGAGGTTAGTATCTTAACCATCTATATGTTCTTCATTGTTATATATTTATATAGTATTATTTGTATTTGTTTTGATATTTTATTGTATGATGTTTTGCAGTCTTTATGCCCCTATAGCAGACATTTTTATATGTCGATAGATGCATCAATGTTTGTCTCCACCATTGATGCAGCAGTAGAGGCAGTCTGCTCATTCGGTGTACCGCATACACAAGTATTTGTCACATTTGATAAATTCACCATAATTATTTCTTTATTTTTTGGCATCATCAAATTTATAATGTTATTGTGTTTCTACAAATTGCGAGATCAGGTGGTATGAAGCAATGTCCACCTAGAATAGACAATTCACATGTATCATAGGTATCATGTGTTAATTTAAATCTCATTTAAATCTCAAATTTGTTGTATTTATATTGTTGAATTTTACTATTTGGTACTAATAACAATATTATTAATATGTATGCAGGTTGTTGATATTTTTTCCAGTTACAGTATTAGTTCAGTCCTTGGGAACCCTTCCACGACTTTTGGGTTACATGTTTCTAGGCCAAGAGTTATTCCATCACTTGTACATCCCATGGGGGTTCATCACCACCCACCCCCACCATGTTTCATATTCCATGCATCCTCAGTGGCTACACCCACACGCCGCGCACCCGCACCACCTCTTCCATCACATCCATCCACAATGGATGCACTCGTATGCCACCCACCCCCACCACCATTTCCATATGAGCCATCCATTGAGGCTACCATAGTAGATGTTGCCTCGAAAAATGTTTTACAACAGAATGCTCCACCTGCCAACAAATCTCCATCGATGCTCAAAATATTCACAGTGAGATAATGTGTTGATGATCAATTTTTATGTGTCATGAATGGAATTGATTTCATGCATATTTGTTTTAATTTCATGATTAGATCCTTGTAACCGACTTAGTGTGGAATCACTAAGATATTAAGGTCGCGGAGGAGAGTAACACCCTTGCGATTATCAGTACCATTTTCGATGAGTTGTCTTATGTTGAATTACAAAGTATTAGTTTTCTTTGTGCAGTCTCTAGAGCAACGAACCATGCCCAATCACAAAACCCCACTCAAGGTTCTTCTTCAAGTAAGAGAAAAAATATCGATTTCCGGAATGCTCTTGAGGGTGGCGATGGTGGAAGTGGTCAATGAGTGACCACTTCTCGCACGAACTTTGTTTATTATCGCCACATCAAACTATATAAGGTTGGCGTCCATACTTGTCCTTGTAGATAGTTATAATGATCCATTTTACTTAATTTTAAGTTATTTGCGATAAAAACGGGACAAAGATGGCGATACTGCTCCACTATCGCTTCAACATGGCCATGCACAGTAGTTATTGCCACGGATGAAAGCAACCATTCAGGAACCATGGGACATCGTCACTTATTTTCACCCTATTATTATAGGAGAGTTCATTGAGTAATGCCTGTCTGTGAAAATGACTTAAAGTTAGCAGAAATGTTATTAAACTATATATATGGCTTCATGAACTTGTAGTCTGGACTATGTAGCCTTTGAAGTTTAGAGTATATTCATGAGATTAATAGTTGTTGCGCTGGGTTCCCAATGACTATATTGCAAATCTTGCTTTAAGCAAATTCTCAAACCATTGATGTAGCTCTGGAAGTAAAGCACCTGCATAGTGATCTGATAGTTTTTTTGTGCGGCGGGTATGAATAATCTCATATTTGCAGTTTCATATGAATAAACTGTTAACTTTGATGGATTTTAATATTTAGATAATACTCACTTTTCAACTTTGATATAGATATTCTCACTAAAATTAATAGCTTTATTTTTTTTAATAAAATTCAAATATTTTGAATCACCTTATTTTTCCATGTTCATGGATTCCAATCCTTTGAAATGACTTGCTTTCAACTTTGATGATTGCTATAGTTAAAAAATATATAATAATTAAAAAATAATTTATCTTATTCTTAGATATAAAGCATAATTACATAATTAACCAGAGATATAATAATTAAAAAATTATTTGTTTTGAATTTCTTTAGGTTGGTGTATTAGTTTATCTTTGCAAGTTTGTTGGAGATGCCATTCATATAGAGAAGTAATTTTTTGGTTTTCTAGTGAGGTTTTCATTAAAAAGAATAATAATAGCATATATTCTCTTTAAATTTAAAATTTTAACAGCATTTTTATTAGTAATTATTATAACAATTATAACTACGATGATACTAATACAATTGAATGTCATAAAATGTCATATGCCAATTCATATTAATAATGGTAGTAATCATAGGGGTGGTAGGTGCGGGGGGAGTTGCTTTCGACTCCAATGGAATTAAGTCAATAGAATTCTCATGGGGACTTGGACACACCTCCAACAATCATGTTGAAGCTCTTGCAGTCTATATGGGACTACGTCTCCTTCCAATCAGTACCTTATCAAAATTAGTTGTAATTGGTGATTCATATATGATTGTAAAAGGCCTCTACAAACATATCAGAAATGCCCATCCTACCCCGGCAAGGATACTAGTCAAAATCAAAGATATGGAAAACAAAAATTTAGAGGTCAATTACTTTCATGTGTATCGCTCACAGAACAACCTTGTTGATTCTCTAGATAAAGAGGCTAAGCAATATGAGCAACGTTGACTTAAACTTGATGGTGAGTATACATATGAGTCTATTCCTTAGACAACACATGACAATACACACACAAAACATAGAAGGAAAGGTCCTAATAATCCCACAAGCAGAAGTAAAGGTTAATAAACAATATGAAGCACAAGAGGGACCCTCCTCTTCCCGTAAGAGTTCCCCACATGACATGAGCATATCTTATGCACCACCTGTTGTGTAGGATCCACAAACACGCGACAATATCCACAACTCGCTTCACCTTTCTCATCACACTACATAATCATTTAACCAATGAATGTATGTGTTGTTGGTGTCATGTGGGAGTTGTTCATCATCGAATCTCGACATTCTCTTAACAAGTGAAGTACAGGTTTGGATCTTCATGGGAAGTACAAATCTTGCATCCTCTTTCATCATCTCTTTGGTAGTGTCATAATTATTTCCCTTTATGGCATTGTCTTTCACCTGTAAGGACTTCCAACTCACATCTTCGTCCATGCCTCCACATAATGGTGAGTTAATTTTGCAAGTTGTTATTGACTGCTCACGAATTGTTGATTGCAAGGCCAGTTTGAGACCACAGTTGGTATTTTGGGTGCATTCATCTTGTGAATTCATTGGAGCACTGATGTGGAGATGATCCAGAGAGCCTTGCAAGTGTCATGAGTGTGTAATAAGAAAATTGTAGGATCGATTGTACGCACAAACATATGAAATTGAGGAACTTCATAACACATCTGTACAGTTGAACCGCCAATTTCAGGAACATGAGCTCCGTCACAATTAGGAAAATGAAATAGTAACGCAAGTTATTAATCAAAATGATGGTCATATAAGATCCATCTAGAGACATTTGGCGCATCCTCCTCAAGGTGTCCCAACTATGCCACATCCAAAGGAATCATCAGAATCACGAGCTTCCAATGAGGTGCTTCAGTCGATTCAATGTCAACACAAGCAAGCAGAGATGGGTGTTATGCAGGCAGAAGAACAGAGGATAGATCAAGAATGGGAAGTGGAAAACTAGACCCAGGTGGACACAACCCTACACCTCAACTAGTTTATATAATGGAGTCAAAAAAATTGTTTTTATTGTTCTCATATGTAGCCATTTACACATTGCAGTTTTGTATCGGTCCCTATTTGAACTGGAACAATTCTCAAATAGGTAAAAAGACAAGGGAAATAATAAACTATTGTATGAGTCTTTCTTATTGGACATATTGTATTAATGGATGGTTTTGCTGATGCACAACCTTATTTTTTTCTAATAAAATTATTAATTGTTTCTGTTAAAAAAAATGATATTAGTAATCATAATAATAAATAAACATTCTCTTTAAATTCATTTTTTTAGCAACATTTTTATTTTTCTAAAAGTTTCAGTATGTAATCTCTGAAATCCTTCAATGCTTTCACTAATGCATAAGCCTGCTTTTCCATGCTACTATACTTCAATTATGCATCTCTTAGGGAATTACTGAAAAAGGCTATGGGATGCTCTTGTTTTTCTTCATTCTTATGAAATAACACAACAACTATAATATGAATTGATGTGAAATAAAAAATGAGAAACCCTTTATCATAATTTGGGATGATAAGAACTAGAGCTTCTCCCAAGGTCGTTTTGATCTATTGAAAGGATTATTTAGCTTCAACTTCCCACTTGAATTCATGGTTTTGTTTTCAACATGTTGGTGATATGCTTCACAATTTCGGCGAATTAGGGCACAAACCTTCTCAGAAAGCCTATTTTACCTAGGAAATATTGTACTTTTTTCTTGTTCCTAGGTTGAGCAAATTGTTTGATTTCCTCCACCCTTTTCAGATCTATCTTCACCCCTTCTTTGGATCCTATATGGACAAGAAGCTTTCCTTATTCTGTAGAAAAATAATACTTTTGGGGGTTCAATGACAACCCAAAATTCCTACACTTCAAAAAGGTTTGCATTAAATGCTTGATGTGATCTTCATATGTCTTGGAGAAAACAATAATTTCATCAAGGTATATGACAATGCACTTGTCTCTCTCACCCACAAAATCAATGTCCACAGCTCTCTAAAAAGGTGCTCCTGCATTTATTAGACCAAAAAGAATTTTTTCATACATGAAAGTTCCCCATGGTGTTGTGAAGTTTGTCTTCTCTCAGTCATCTAGGTGCATGGCCACTTGGTTGTATCTTGAAAAACTGTCCATCGTGGATATCTTGTTTTCCCCTAATACTTTCTGTAGTATATGATTTGTATTGGGTATGGGGTAGTTATATTTTAGAGATAATTTATTCATATTATTGAAGTCCAGACATAGCCTTATTTCCCCACTCTTCTTTCTCACTAGAACTAAATTAGCAACCCATACAAAGTACCTTAAGGGAATAATAATCTGGGAATCTAATAATTTTCTCACCTCTTTCTCAATAAGAGAAGAGGATTAACTTTCCTGAGCTTCTGCTTGAAATGATTAGTACCAGGTTTGAGGGGTATTCGATGTTGGATGATATTGGAATCATAAGTTTTCAAGTCCTCATATCTCCATGCAAAGACATCCATGCACTCTTTGAACAACTACAAATATTCTTCCCTATGATCAACATGAATATTTTTGGATAGTTTAATATATTTAGGATTTTTTTCAATCCCAATATTATATTCCACAATGCTCCATCTTGGGGAGGTAAATTGGTTTGACAGGTACATTGTTTCTATCAAACAAATTT
This sequence comes from Picea abies, assembly GCA_900067695.1. Classification (NCBI taxonomy): domain Eukaryota; kingdom Viridiplantae; phylum Streptophyta; class Pinopsida; order Pinales; family Pinaceae; genus Picea; species Picea abies. Next base: position 12,447 of record CBVK0100809913.1, read on the forward strand.
TCTAAATGCACCAATCCTTTGGGAATGAAGTTATTCTTAAGCTTCAAGACTTTATGCTCAGCCATGTAATAGCTAAATTTAGCTATCTCTTTAGCCTCCTCTCCAATATTTTTTTTGGTGTCTTCTTCATCATCTGAATCAATATGAGTATTTGCAAACTCATCTATCACTTCCATGAATTTTATATGAGTATTTGCAAACTCATCTATCACTTCCATGAATTTTTTGATCTATTTATCATCTTCCAAAACTTTCTAGTATTTGATATTATCAGGAATGGAAGGTCTTTATCTCATTTAGATCTCATATTTAATTTGAGGGGTGGATGGTACTTTAAAGGTACTGACACTTACTGCTAAGGAATAAATTGGTTGATTAAACTCTCTCAAAACAACAAAAATATTGAAAGCTAAATAAAAAGTATCAATCATATCCCATACCTAATTTTTGTACGCCCTCATTATTGATTTCCTTATTTAATAGGAACCTTTTACTTGCTGCACAACTAGCTTTGAATCTCCAAATACCACTACCTTGTTAATTTTCATCTTTCTTCGTGCCTCCGGGCCTAAGATCAAGGATTCATATTCAACCACATTATTTGTGGCCTCAAACTCAATCTTGTAGGATAATTGAATTTATTTTTTTGTAGGGGAGATGAGCACTACGTTGGCTCTAACCCCTTCTTTTGAGTATTCACCATCAAAAAAAAATTTTCATATGCCATCCACTTCCTCTACAGGGATTACAAGAGTGTATGCAAGAATTGGGGTTTCATTGTACTCTTTATTTACAAATAGGATACAACATGCCATATCTTCATCAAAAACACATATGGGATGATTTGCAGGGTTGTTCTGATCACTGACCAAATAATCAAACTTTATCTCTCGGTACAACCTTCTAAGCTCTCCTCCAAAAACTGGTACAGTGGCATAAGTCATATCCATATGCATAGTTCCTCCCAATTTTCATGCCCATGTTCTCAAGAACAACATGACATAATTGGTTGGTACATAAGCCACCACCACATCCATCATAATGATCTTAATAGGAAGCCAACCCAAGGTGACAACCATGTCTTTAATCAACCCATAACACTTCAATTTTCTGGCACTAAACGAATAAAGGTCATGATATGGCATGGCTATTTCTAACCCCAACGTTTCCATGACTAATTTGCGCATAAGACTGTGTGATTCTCTTGAATTAAGCATACAATTGTGCAACGTTTTATCATGAATATTCAAGGTCACATAGAAGGGTGCCACATATTCCTCTTTGTCATCAATATGAGGGCCAAAAACTATGGTAGGGGATTCATCTTGTACATTCAAAGTATCAGGATAATTTGTTTATCCCTTCCCCTGCATCATTTTCTCAATCTGTTTATGGTATGAGAGGTTTTTATCTAGCTCCAACAAAGGCACATGAACCTTGATCTTGGACAATTCACGTTCAATATTGAAAGGTGAAACTAATTCCACAATTTATTTAGTTTCTTTTTCCTTTTTAACAGGCTCTAAAACTTCATCTACCTTAGGGATGTCTAGAACTTCTTTAGCTTTATTTTTGGATAGATTTGGACCAACTTTCTTAGCCTGAGGTTGAATTTCTGCAACAACTGCTTTTTGTTGAGGTATGAGATCATACTTCTTATGCATCTCAGTCTTTAGTGCATCAACAAAAATTTTGTATTGAACTGAGGATAAAGCTCTTTTGATGTGTTGAGAATCAAGCACCAATTTCCTAGGATTTAGTGACCCTTCATAATCATCATGAGTTATATGTATGGCATCATTATCATATTGAAGTAGGTGGACTTATTTTGTGTATTCATCATAAATATCGTCCACTAATTCTTTAATAAAGTTGTTATCGTTATTGGATTTTACATGGGGCTAAATTGGTTGTTCTTCATTTCTTCTCTCCCTTCTCATGATTTGTGAATTAGGAGGTCTTCTAAACTGATTAGGGTTAGGATTCCTTATGCCTCCCTCTTGGGGGAATCTGCTTGTAGTTCTATGTTCTATCTCAAATCTGGACATTTTGTTTGTTATATTGTTGATCAGTCTTGACATCTCATCCATCTTTTCTTCTTGGGGTTCTCTACTTGGATCAGAAGTACCAAAGTCTTCATTGACCTTTTTCTTTTCTTTTTTATCCTATTTTTGTTTCATATTTCCTATTGCAATCATGTTTCCTTCTATGTCTATTGCATCCTCTTGCATTACTAGCAGGGTTGGGGACCTTCTTTCTCCCAAATTCATGGTAAAATCAACATCAAATTCCCCAACATATGTCACTTTAGTTGCTGATTGTGATGGATTTGTATCTATAGGGATCTTGTTATATAGCTCATTAAGCCTCCAGTTGAAATCATTGACAATTTCATTGGCTCTTTTCTTGAGTGAGCCAAATTAATTTAAGTAGTATAAGATATCTCTTTTCTCACCCCACTGTCTCATAATGACAAATTCTAGAGCTAGCCAACTATCAATTCAAGAAACATGCAATTCTTTGAACCATTTTCTAACATCTCCCCCTAGAGTTTGGACAAATAGCCTCATGAATGCATCACCGTACTCTACAAAATGGTCATCTGTAAAGTCTCACAAAACACTCATATGCTCTTCAACTGAACGGGCTTTATCTCCATCAAATTTTGGTAGATATTTCATGTAATTCTCAGGAAGGTCATGGGTAATTTGGGCAAATTCAATGGGGAATATCTGGAAGTGACCTAAGGATTTATAGGTGGTGGGGGAGGAGGTTAGGTCCACCTTTACTGTGCTTCTAATGCAATGGGTTTGCAGATATGAAATCTCACTTATTCTTTTTCTTGAACTTTTTCTCGATCTTAACAACATATCAATAAGCGACTCCCAATGAGGAGATGTCTAGGAACTCCATATCTATTTGGATGTACCTATGCAGGCCACTATGGTACTTCAGGACTAGGTTCCACTTAGATTATTTAATACCTAGATTTGTGCACAAGGTATGGAAGCTGTTGGTATACTCTAACACTGTCTGGTCTCTCTCTTTACACAAATTTGTCCATCTCGTGTATTAGTCATCATAGTTTCCAACAAGGTAGTATATCTCCTTGAGGGCATCAAAAAAAGCCTCCCAAGTGGGTTCTGACCAAAAAATTGCAGAATCATCTTTGATATGTTGCTCACAGTAAGTTTCCTACCAATCTATGACACAGGGAAGAGCCTTAAGGAGCACAAAGGTAATATTTTCATTGTTGGAAATTTTTTGGATAGAGAAATAACTCTCTAGTAGACTTAGCCTTTTTTCCAAAGCATTCGTATCTATCTGGCCTTCAAATAAAGGAATATCAAATTTAACGTCTACCTTGAAGGGTGTCACACCACTGAAGTGACTACTAATTGAAGGTGTTGCCATCACTATTGGAAACCATCAAAGGATTTGGACGAAATTATCCATCATCTCGTTCCTTTGTTGTGCAACAGATTCCTCAAGAAACAATTTGATAAGATCTCTTGCCCTGTCATCTCTCTTTTCTTTCACCATGGAATGCCTCTTGGGATGGCGAGAGTGGTTTTACTCAAGAGAAACTAACTAGAGACCCAACTCTCTATACCTTGACCTTGTCGGGGACATGCACTAAGAAATGAAAAGGAGAAGACTACTTTGATACCAGTAATCCAGATTATATTGAGAATGACATGAAGGGAAATATATAACAAGGAAACACACAAATATATTGCAAGAAACACAGTAGTACAATTAAACTCAGATTCTATTAATGATTGTATGAAATACAAAAGACTGTAAAATGCAAAGCACACAAGTTGGCTAGAATGGTGGTAACTTATATATGAAGATAGAGATGTGATGACTATGCTCATTCAAAAGAAGCCGATTACAAAGAGGATCAAAAGACATTTTTAACATAAAGAATCAATGAGAAAACCCTAAACATCCAAAAACCTAACCCTAGAAGATGAAATGCCAAAATGTTTGTAGGCTCGATGGTTAGTTGATACATCAACTTCCCAGGGGTATTATTTTTGCATATGATCTCCATTTGGGGTGCTCAGTAGCCTATTAGAAAGGTCTATTCGAGAAGTACACATTTCAAATGTCCCAATACAATCTTCTGATATCTAATGGGCATTTCCACATCAAAAAAAAGTCGTTTAGGTCCTCAAAATGGCCCTAGAAGTTTGGGACTTGAAAAACCATAGACAAATTGCCAAGATGTGGAACCATTTTGAATTAGTGGAACAAGTGGGTGGCCAATAGTATCCACTTGGATCAAACAAGGTCACCTTTAATGCTGTTCACACAAGGAGATGAAGGTATGTGCTGGATGGGAGAGATGCCTCATAGATGGAGTACAAAGCATGCACCAATTGTTAGAGTTGATGTGATGACGTCATAAATTTCAATGCAGATGGAGGGTGGGGTCACATCCCCTACAAAACCATAATTTTTATTAAAAAATGAGATGCTTTCTCCTTTGCTAATGAGACATATATTTTTTTCATATTCTTGGATCATACGGCTAAGGTAGGTGGATCAACGATGAAGCCACATTGATACTGATAATCCCCTACTCCAACTGCTTAGCAGATTTGGCTAAGCGATCAAATTTTCCATTTTTCTTGCGATAGACATGATAATACTCCACATACTTGAAATTTTGATCCTCGTTTATGATTATGTTATAAGTTCGTTGAAGGTTTGGTTGTGGTTTTTTACTGAGCTTATGCAACCCTTTTATAATCATCTCAAAATCACCTATTATAGTGACACTTAATGATTTATATGCTTTTATCAGTTTCATGCCCATATACATAGCCAGGGATTCTGCTTGATTATTTGTGTTGTTCCCCATCCCCCAAGTGTATTCTGTAATATGGTTTCCTTCGAGGTCATAAATGACCCCCCCTGCACTTCTCGCCCCTGGATTTCCTTCCGAAGCCCCATCATATTATAGAGTGACAATTGCTTGCTTCTACTTCGAAAGAACAAATTCTTGATCATAAATCCTAAGAGGCTAATGATATTTGGAAGATGATGTGGTGATTTAGGAGACAGATGAAAGTAGCACATGCTAATTATGCTAGTGACCCATTCTTTCTTAATGAAATCAAGATCCGAGAGAGAACCTGACTTTCTTGCTTTGGAACATAAAGTTTTGGAAAGAAAATTGCAATCCAATGAGTGAACTCTTGAAGGAGGGAGAAGCTTCTTCTGAAAAATGGCCTTATTTCTTGCCAACCATATCTGCCAAAATATAAATTTAGGAATCACTTTCCATAAATACACAAAGAGAGGTTTTTTAATGAAGCTGCCAACATATATTATTTTCCAAAAAAGGAATATATCATTCCAATTAGTGGGAGTAATGTGATGAAAGTGGATATATTTGCATAACTAATCCCATACTTGTTTAGAAAATTCATAGTCAAAGAAGAGATGATGGGAATTTTTAGTTGTACATTTACATAATACGCACCATGAAGGCCCAAATATTTTCCTTTTGTAAATTTTCAGCAGTGAGAAGCTTACCTTGCACCATGATCCAAGAAAAATCATTTTTTTGGGGAGAGAGGGACCTTGTCATATGAGATACCAAAGCTTAGAGCGGGGAGGTCCCGAAGAATCGACAATCAAATGATGAAACCCTCATTTTAATGAGTAATTTAATTCACCCCAACAACGAGCATCTAACATTTGAGAATCAATAGGGGAATAGACAATGAGAAGACAAAGAATATTCAGAACCAGAGAGAAGAGATGCTCTAGAGGGGAGATTCTCTTCAACCCAATCAATTTTCTGTTATCTTCCCAAAGTGACAAATATGCTAATTTTGTGAGTCCTTCACTTATACTCCAATTCTTGAGAGGAATCAGATCCTCATTTTTCTCCAAAGGATCTCTGCCCATTATACTGTCAATCCAGATGTTGATTGATGCTTTATTCCCAAGAGCCCAAGAAAGATTAGATTGGATGAGAGGTGCAACTGATTTGAGGAGTTTCTAGAGAGATCCTTTAGAGTTTGGGAGAGGGTCACAAAGGCTTCGTAATCTAGGGAGAAAAAATATTTGGAGATGAGAACCAACTTCCACCACTCTACAGATCCTGAAACCATCCTCCAAGCTATTTTGGCACCCAAGGCTACATTACTTAGTGCCGGGTCTTTGATTGCTAGACCACCTTTTTCTAACGGTTGAAAAACCATGTGACAATTAACCAAATGGAACTTATTTGTATTTGATTTGCGTCCTCCCCAAAGAAAACTTATAAGATTTTTGGAGATCTTGTCAAGAACACCTTTCGGTGCCATAAGGGTTGCGCATTGAAAAATAGTTAGCAAAGATGGAATTGATTTTAAAAGAGCAATTTTACTTGTTGGATTTAGCCACCGATATCCCCAGCTCTAAATTCAGGCTGTCATTTTACCAAGAAATTCTTTCCATTCTTGAGAGGATGGGGATTTTAAGAAAATTGGCATGCCCAGGTATTGAAGAGAGACCAATTCCTAATCACAAGAAAACCAATTTTTCTAGAGATAATTGTTTGGAGTCCCCCTATTATGTTCCAACCATAAATGTTTCTCTTGTTGTTGTTTAATTCCCTCCCCCCCCCACACCTACCCCAAAGCCAAAATAAAAACATCAAGAAATTTTTTAAAGCACCTAGCAATGATAGTCGATGTTGCCCCTAAAAGGAGGGTGTCATTAGTGAATTGAGAATGATTAATTTCCTTGACTCCCCGAGCAAAATGAATGCCAGGAAGATGACCCATTCTACGTTCAACTTCTATCTTTTGACTAAAGGATTCTACCATTAAAATAAACATAGACAGAGAGAGAGGGTAGCCCCATCGTAAACCTTTGCTTGACTGGAAGAACCAGTTAGGTCTACCATTTATCATAGGGGAAATTCATGGGGAACTAATGTAGGCTTAGATCCAATCAATGAATGCTTTTGAGAAACCAAATTTGTGGAGAACAAATAAGAGAAAGGAAGGCTTGACTCTACCAACAAAATTTTCCATATTGAGCTTTGCCTTTGTCTTTTCGAGCCCTGCTTGCATGAATAGCTTCCTGTAAAAGAAATTTTTTGTCTATGATTTGTTTGTTCTCCATAAACTCTACCTAATTCTTTGAAATTAATTTGGAGAGGAGAGGATTAATTTTTTTGGCTATGATTTTGGTAAGGATATTGTAATATGAGTTGCAAAGAGAGATTGGAAAAAACTTGGAAAAGTTGGAAGGATTTTTTTCTTTATGGATAAGGGCCAAGAAGGTCGAATTAGTTGCACTTCCTGCTTTTTTTTTTCCAGAGAGTATATTTGAGCATCCTCTTCATATCAATTTTGACTGTATCTCAAAAGAACTTGAAAAGGTGGATGGGAAACTCATCAGGCCTTGGTGATTTTTCTTGGCTTAATCCCCATATTGCTTGAGAAATTTACTCTTCACCGATCTCCCTAATGATAAAGTTATTTTATTCTTCTGTTATGCATGTGGGTATATTCTCCACCATGACTTGTTCACTGATCTCGTTGCCCTTAGTTATTTCCTGAGTGTACAGGTTTCCAAAATGTTGTGCAACCACCTCTTTGATTTGGTCAAAATTGTCTAGGACCTGCCCTGCTTCCATTTTAATTTTTTGAACGGTGTTTTTCGGCCTCCTTTGTTGAGCTTGCTTGTGAAAGAATGAGGTATTTTATTCCCCTGGTTGCAACCAAATACTACGAGACTTCAATCTCCATTCCTCTTCTTATTTCCGGAAGGTTGAATGCATATTTTGATAATCTTCCCTTTCCATTTTCAGAGAGGTTTCAGTTACCTCTTGGTCTTCCATTTCTTTTTGAATTTCTTCTAGCTTTGTAATTCTAGCAGTTCTCTCCAAAAACAGGGAGGCCTAGGAATAGTTTTTCCAATCTTTTAGAGCCAACTTGAATAATCTTAATTTTATTTTCTAGACAAATTTTGGGGAACCTTGAAAGGGAGAGGACCAAGATTTTTTCATAAGAGAGATGATATCATGACCCAACTAGAGAGGATTGAAGCAGAAGGGGATAGGGCCAAAGTTTTGAGGGGGGAAAGGGAAAGGGGAATGGGCTTTTGATCAGAGAGGGTGAAGAGGAGAAAATTGGAGGAGATGGAAAAAGGGAGGAGGAGAAGGTCATTATGAATGAGAAAATGATATAAGAATGCATCAATATGATCGAGACCAGAACGCTTGATGCTCCAAATGTATTTCCCTTTAGAAGGCTTATTGTCCTAGAGATCCCAGTCAAAGATTAGATCTTCCATATTTTCTCGCATGGGTGTTGTGCTGCTTATATGTTTAGTATAATGCACTCATTAATTATCAATATAGGATTCATAATCAACAGAGTTACAAGACACCAGTAAGAAAGGTAATTCTAATGTCATGGGTATAGAACTATTCTAGATTATGTATGATGGAAACAAAACAAACTAGCAAATTGAAACACACTTTGGTTTTCTTTCACAGAGAGGCTATCTACTCCATTATGGCACATGCAAGTATGAGATGGAGTTCTTTTGACAGATCAAATCTGTTGTCTGAACCAGAAAACTAACTATGCAACCACACTTCTGAAAGGCAAATCACACATCAATCATCAAGACATAGCATGGGTAGTTCAACAGTCAAT
>CBVK0100809922.1:0-10010 GCA_900067695.1 Picea abies
TAAGCTAGGTAGTGCATATTATGTGTTTGTATCTACCTTTTATGCCATGAGAGAGGCTCTAGGGAAAGATTATGAAAAACCCACTCTTGAGTCATTTTGTGTTGCTTTGATTAGAGAGGAATATAAGCTTGTACAACTTGGAGTGATCAACACTGAAGATACCTCCAACAAAGCCTTAGTTGCCCAATAGAAAGATAAACCCAAGTATCCCAAGAAGCAACATCCTCGCTACAACAACAAGCAACATAAGGGCCTCAAACCCACTCAGACAGCTTCAACTCCTAATGGTGACAAAGGAGCAAAATATAAAAATAAGAAGACTGACAGACATTGCAACTTTTGTGATAAAGATGGTCATGATGAGTCTAAATGTTTCAAGAAGATGGCATCTTTAGAAGCAGTGATGAAGAAGAACAACATCAGTATTGATTCTTCTTCTTCTTCTTCTTCTCATGGACATGCTTTTTCCGCTTTTGGTTTCTCCTTCAATACAAATTCTACTTCTACTTCTACTTTTAATGAGTGGCTTATTGATTATGGCACATCTTATCATATGTCTAAGGATAGAGCCATATTTTCCACTCTAAATGAATGTAACACCAAGAAAATATTTGTTGGTGATGATAGATCTCTTAGTGTTGAAGGATCTGGAACAATTCAAGTAGAAAATGGTCATTTCAATGATGTGTTATGTGTTCCAAGTCTTTCTTGTAAGCTTCTATCAGTATATCAAATCACTCATTCAAGTGAAGGTAAAACCATAGAGTTTTCACCTCACCAAGTTGTAATCAAGGATCTAAAATATCCTAAGCATGTTCTTGCAACTTGAATTGTTGATGATATTACTAGGTTGTACAAATTTGAAAACTTTGGGTCATCATCTTTTTCATCAGTTTTTGTTACTCATAGTGATGACTTGAGAAAACTATGGCATGAACGGTTTGGTTATCTAAACTATCGTTCATTGCAACAACTATGTAATCAACAGATGGTGACTAGTCTTCCTCTTGTTTCATGCATAGATGGTGTTTGTGTCGGTTGTGTTCTCGACAAACATGATTGGGACAATTTTGACAAACGTGCCTCTTGGCACGCCTCGGGCCCTTTGCATCTTGTTCACAGTGATTTGTGTGGTCCACTTTCTTCTCCTTCTTTTTCTAGGTGCAAGTATTTCTTAACTTTCATTGATGACTTTTCTAGTTGTACTTGGGTTTACTTCTTAAAGCTTAAGAGTGAAGTTTTTGACAAGTTTTTGGCCTACAAGGCCCTTGTAGAAAAGCAATATGGACATCAAATTCAAAGGTAAAGAACAGATAATGGAGGCGAATATGTGAACAATAAGTTTACAAGTTATTGCACTACACAAGGAATCCAAATGCAACACATTATTCCATATACACCGTAACAAAATGGTGTTGCTGAGAGAAAGAACTGCGCATTAAAAGAAATGGATAATTGTATGATCCAATCTAAGGGATTAAGTCTAAAGTATTGGGTAGAAGCCATCAACTGTGCAAATTACATAGTAAATCGCACTGCTACAAAGGCTCTTAAAAATATAACACCGGAAGAATATTAGACTAAAATTAAACCATATGTAAGTCATTTCTGTGTATTTGGCAGTATAGCATGGGCTCACATTCATAATGAGAAAAGGAAAGCATTGCAACCTAAAAGTGACAAGTGTATATTTTTTGGTTATTCTGAAGATGTCAAAGGTTACAGAATTCTTCAATCACATTGTAATGAAATTATTATTAGAAGAGATGTTAAATTTGATGAAAAATTCTTGGCCTGCGAGCCTAATTCGATGTTTGTGTCTTCTTTGGCCTGCGAGCTTAATTCGACGGTTGTGCCTTCTTCGACCTACGAGCCATCTTCGGCGTTTGTGCCTTCTTCTGATATGGTTTCTTCTTCAGATGATGATAGTGAGGATGAAAATCCACCTCCACCTTCTCACCCTCCTCTAGATGAGTCCTTTGAACCTGAACCAGCACCAACTCCACCTCTTCCTAGATGGGTCTGTTCAACATGAGAAGTAGTTGTTGATATTGTCAGTGATCCTTCAGATCAGCGTCGGACACGTTCACAGTTCCAGGGAGCCGCTTCTCTTTTGACTCAAGTTTCAGAAACTCGTGATCCAAAGACATTTGCAGAAGCTTCAGGTCATCCATATTGGGATACAACAATGAATGAGGAGTATTGTTCTTTAATGGAAAATGATACTTGGGATCTTGTACCTCTTCCAAAAGGAAGAAAACTTGTTAGATGTAAATGGGTCTACAGAACTAAGTATGCACTAGATGGAAGTATTAAAAGACACAAGGCTCGGTTAGTTGCCAAAGGATTTTCCCAAGTTGAAGGGATTGACTATAATGAAACCTTTTCCCCTGTATCCAAAATGAATTCCATCCACCTTGTTCTTTTCCTTGCTGCCTCACATAAATGGGAGGTCCATCAGATGGATGTTAAATCCTCCTTCTTGCATGGTGATTTGAAAGAAGAAATCTACATGGAACAACCTCCTGGCTATGTCCAGAATGACTCTAGCTTTGTTTGTCACCTTAAGAAATCTCTTTATGGTCTTAAGCAAGCTCCCCGAGATTGGTATGCCAAAATGGACAACTTTCTTATTGACACTGGATTCTCTAGATTCCATTCTGATCCTAATGTCTATACCAAGAAAGTAGGAAGTCATCTCATAATCATTTTCCTTTATGTTGATGACCTTATCCTTACTAGTAGTAACTCAAAACTTTTAAACCATGTGAAAACCAGCCTTAAGAAGAAATTTGAAATGACAGACTTAGGTTTTTTGCACTATTTAATTGGCCTCCAAGTTTTGCAAACCAATGCAAGAATTTGTCTTTCCCATTCTAAGTATGCTTGTGACCTTCTTCGTCGCTTTCAGATGGATGATTGTAAACCAACCCCTTCTCCCTTCCAGTCTGGAGTCAAGCTTACTGCCACATGTACTTCTCCTGCAGTTGATGCCAATATGTATCGTCAGTTAGTTTGTAGCCTCTTATATTTGACTCATACCCGTCTTGATCTTTCCTTTGTTGTTGGTCTTCTTGTCCGGTATATGAAAACACCCCATGAAATCCATTGGAAAGCAACTAAAAGGATACTTCACTATGTATGTGGTACAATTCAATTCAGGATACATTACAGTTCAGGTGGGACTCCTTTATTGGTTGGTTTCACTGATTCAAATTGGCCCGACGATCCTAATGATCAAAAGTCTACTGCAGGTTATGTTTTCAACCTTGGTTCAGGACCTGTCACTTGGGCCTGTAAGAAACAACAGGCTATTGCACTTTCTTCAGCAGAAGCAGAGTACTGAGCAACGGGAAATGCAAGTCGGGAAGCCTTGTGGCTTCAACAGATCCTTTCAGAGTTTGGATTCGAGCAGCAGCATCCGACCAGCATTTGGTGTGACAATCAAAGTGCGATCAAGATCGCCAAAGACCCAGTTCAACATCAGCGCAGCAAGCACATCGAGCTACACATGCACTTCATCAGAAAACTCATTCATGATCAAGTTATTGAAGTGCTCTTTTGCCCTACAAAAGATCAAGTTGCAAACATTTTCACAAAGTCTCTTACAAAAGCGAAGTTTTCCAAACTTCAATCTATGTTAGGCATTCATGAATTTGTCATTAAGGGGGGATAGGCTCTAATGCCTCCTTCCTTCTTCTATTGTGTCAACATTGTAAATCCTTCAATCCTATCCCAAGTTGTTCTTAAGGGGGGGATGTTAGGATATTTAGACAATTAGGAGTTAGTTAAGATATTCTTGGTCTAATGTGTCGTTAGGTAAAAGTGTGTTTCTTAGTGTGTTTCTTTAGTATGAATTAGTATGCATTTGTAGTTAGTAAATCCGACGGTCACGATATGTTCCCGACATAGAGTGATCTGACGGTTCATGCTCTCCTCAATCTTAACGGCCATTGATCTGTGGTTTAACACCTGATTGGTCCATGATATCTATTTAAAGAGCATGGAGGGTCATTTATCGATGATCGATTGTGAGAAACTCTCTTGTAAAATCTCTCTGTAATCTTTTTCCTTGCATTAATACAATGCTCCAAGTGGTCGCGTTGGTTGGGGTCGTGGATGTTTCCCCGTAGGGGTTTTACCATGTGAAAACATCGGTGTGTTGATATTTGATCTGGTTATGTGAGTGGTTACTAAAGGTGTTCTTCCTCTGTTGGAATACCTATGTTGTCGAACACAAAATACCTTATTCCTAACTCCTTGTGATGCAGGAGCATTTGGCAGTAAAATCGAGAATTGACCACATGGGTCAATAAAAATTTACCAAGGGAGTTGGTTCCCTAATTTTTCATTTATTTGATATCATTAGAATTATACCTTTAGAAGGTATCAAATATTTTATGGTTTGACAGGTGTGAGTGTTTTCCTATGTAATAGAACAAAAACACTAAGTTAAGGGATTTATAGAAATCCTTCGAGGATTTTTAGGCATTTGTTAGAGTTCTCGAGAGATCTGTATCTTGTTTTTATGTAACAAAAGTATGTGAGAGAGAGGTTAGACAGAGGGGGGACATAGGTTAGAAGAAGCATAGATGAAGGTTGGATAGATAGGAGTGCGACAAAGAACTGTAAAAAGTGATTTGTATGTTGTATATTTAAGGTCTGAGCAACCGAAAGAACCAATGTAATTATGATATTTTTTAATTGAGATCTCCATTTCTGTGGGTGTTTATTTGTTGGTATATGCCTTTGAATTCATTCAATATATTTTCACTTGGATATTTTAAATGTATGCATTTGCAGGAAATACCACGTGTAGTTAATTCCAGCCAAGTTCTAAAACTATGTTTAAAAATATTTCATGAGTATTTGTCTTCACAGGAACAGACAGTCATGATTGGGTGCAGTGGAATCACCCCTCAAATATTTGTGACACATCGATATTGTGTGTTGAATTCCATGTAGAGTTGTCTACGAACCGTTGGTATTATTTGTTGAGTACCGCACATAGAGTTATTTGCGACATGTTATAATTTTCTGTGAACCATTGGTATTATTTGTTGAGTACTATGTGTAGAGTTGTCTATGACAGATCAGAGTTGTATGCAAACCATTGGTATTATTTTTTTAGTTCCAAGTGTAGAGTTTTCTGCAACATAACTCATTGGCATTGTTCATTGATGCTTCCACACAGAGGTATATATGCGTAGTGGTGTTTCCGCGCAGAGTTATCTATGGCAGAGTGCAATTAAACATTGTAGAAAAAGGAAATTTGAGCGCATGTTCATGTTGATCTGAGGCTAGATAAGAAACTTGAATGTTAGATGTTGACAGAGTATTGAAAATTCTATGATTGGGGGTTTAAGTTGGTGGTTCACTCCATCATTTTTGGTATCAGAGTGTACACAGTAAGTGTTCTCATGAAGAATATGTCGCCCAGGACAAGGGGTCGAGGCATACCAATTGCAACAAGAAGTGAGGAAACTCCGAGAAAAGATGGAAGGTATGGACACTTCCATGAAAAAGGAACCCGATACAAGAGATATCATCAAAAGTGAAGAAGCAACAACCTTTGAGGAAGAGGAAGAATAATAAACAACATAAGAGAGATTGATACGGTTGGTCACAAAGGTCAGTGCCAGACCAAAGGTAAAGGTACATGTGTATGAAGGTAATTTGAATGTCGAAGAATTGGTTGAATGGATTAATGCCCTAGATAATTACTTTGATTATGAAGCTGTAGATGAAGGAAAGAAGGTAAAGTTTGCAGTGACAAGGCTAAAAGGTCATGCAACTCTATGGTGGGATGAATTGCAAGCTGATAGGAACCGAAAAGGTAAAGACAAGATTAATAATTGGGATAGGATGATTGCTAAGTTCACAAGCAATTTCATGCCTAAGGATTGAATTTTTTCATACAGTTACATAATCTTAGACAGAAAGCTATGACTGTGAAAGAATATACAGAAGAATTTTACAGTTTGACAATTAGAGCTAGTTATATTGAAGAAGATGTTGAAAATTTTGCCATGTATATTGATGGCTTGAGGTATGATATACAAGATGAAATTAGCATTTTTTTCCTGAAGACAATTGAGGATCCCTATCAAGTAGCTTTGAAGGTAGAAGAGAAGTTGGCTAGAAAACAAATCCAGAAGAACAGAGGAAGAGGTCCAACAAGAGGCAAAGGACAATCTAGTAACATAGGGATATTTTAGACTCCAAGAGATGGAGGAAGCTCAATCTCAAGTAGTCAATCATCAAGAGGAGGAGAATCAAGAGGAAACATATTTCTTTTCCACAGGAAGAGGTAGAGGAGGAAGAGAAACTAGATGTTATGCATGTGGAAAACAGACCATATGTCATGAGAATATACAGAAACTAAATCAACAAGTCATAGAAATGTGAATATAGCATAAGATAAAGAAGAGAATGTGAATGTATTCACACAAGAAGAAGTTCTTGAGGTAGGGGAATCATTGTTGTTGAAGAGAGTTTTGATCAAATCAAAGAAGGAAGCTAAAGAACCAACTCAGAGGAAAAGTCTATTTAGGACTGTATGCAAGTCAGGAGGTGAGTGTTGCAAATTTTTTATTGATAGTGGTCGCACATATAACTTGGTTTCCATTGAAATGGTAGAGAATTCAGGACTGAAGAGGACAATGCATCCCTCCCTACAAAGTGTCTTGGTTACAAAAAAAAAATCAGGTTTTGGTGAATGAGTAGTGTAAGGTGGAAATTCAAATTGGTGGCTACAAGGATGAGGTATTATGTGACATAATACGTATGGATTTCTATCATGTTTTGTTGGGAAGGTTGTGGCAGTATGATAGAAAATATATTCATGATGGTAGGAGGAACACTTATTCTCTGGAAAAAGGTGGACACAAGCATGTATTGTTTCCTTTGCAATATGATGGAGCCAAAGAAGAAGTCGTTCCTAGTATGTTGTTGATGAGTGGAAAAGAACTACAACAAGAAGACAAGAAAGAGGAGGTAAATTTTGCTTTGATTGGAAAACCCAAGGTAATACTTATAAGTAAAAATTTGGATGGTTTTCCTGTAGAAGTGAAAGTTATGTTGGATGAGTTTGTTGATATTATAGTTGATGATTTTCCAAATGAATTACGCCCTATATGGATTATTAGCCATCATATTGACTTAATTCTGTGAACAAGTTTACCTAACAAAGCAACATATAGAATGACACCTCAAGAGAATGAAGAGATACAAAAGCAGGTGCAAGAGCTCTTGGATAAAGGATTGATAAAGGAGAGTTTGAGTCCATATGTTGTGCCAACAATACTCAGACCAAAGAAAGATGGAGGATGGCACATGTGTATTGATTCAAGAACAATCAATAAGATCACAAAAAGGTACATATTTCCATTACCTAGAATTGATGATCTGTTAGATTATTTGAGTGGTGCTAAGTATTTTTCAAAGATTTATTTAAAGAGTGGATATCATAAAATAAGGATTATGGAAGGAGATGAATGGAAAACAACTTTCAAAGCAAATAGTGGACTATATGAATGGTTAGTGATTCATTTTGGGCTCACAAATGCTCCAAGTACTTTCATGAGATTAATGAATAAGGTTTTGGAAGAATTTATTGGGAAATTTGAAATAGTATATTTGGACGATATCTTGATATATAGTCAAACAAAGGAAGAACATTTGAGACACCTCAAGATGGTTTTGAGTACCTTACAGGAAAAAAAGTTTTTCATTAATTTGAAGAAGTGGAGTTTTATGAAGAATGAACTGATATATTTGGGATTTGTGATATTTGAGGATGGTTTAAAGATGGATCTAGAAAAGGTCCAAGAAATAGTAAGTTGGTCTACTCCAATAAGTGCATTTGAGGTAAGAAGTTTCCATGGGTTAGAGAGTTTTTATAGGAAATTTATTAGAAATTTCAGTCAGTTACGTGCTCCAATTATTGAGACTATCAAAGAGAATAGACAACCATTCAAGTGGATAGTGGCAGCTGACCGAAACCTTCAAATTTTGAAGAAAAAGATCACTAAACAACCTTTGTTAGCTTTAACAGACTTTGATAAGTCTTTCCAAGTTGAGACTGATGCCAGTGGAACAACAATAGGAGTTGTATTGAGCCAGGAACAAAGACCAATTGCATATTTTAGTGAGAAACTAAATGAGGCTAAACATAAATATTCATCTTATGATGAGGAGTTTTATACAATTGTGTATGCACTGAAGAAATGGGGACATTACCTTATGCCCAAATAATTTTTTTTGTACACTCACAATCATACATTAAAATTTATAAGTAGTCCACAAAAAATGAATCAAAAACATGCTAAGTGGGTTTATTTTTTGTAGAATTCTACCTTTGTGATTAAACACACAAGTGATAAAGCAAATAAAGTTGTTGATGCATTGAGTAGAATTAATTTAATTTTGCAAAAATTTCAAGTCATCACTTTAGGATTTGATGGTTTAAAGTAAATGTATCAAGATGATGTAGATTTCAAAGATGCTTGTGCAGCTTGTGAAAATCCAGTTTCCAACAATAGGATTTAGTGATTGGACTATGCTACATAAAGGATTGCTATTCAAGAATAGTAAGTTGTGCATACCCAAGTGTTCAATGAGGGAGAACCTAATCAAAGAGAAGTACAATGGAGTACTTTCAGGAGATTTTGGCCAGGATAAAACTTTTTCTTAGGTAAATGCTTTTAATTTTTGGCCTGGTATGCAAAATCAAGTGAAGAAATTTGTGGAAAAGTGCATAATTTGACAGCATGCTAAAGGGAAAAGTCAGAATACAGGGTTGTATCAACCACTACCCATTCCAAGCAGGCCATGGGATGCAGTGAGTATGGAATTTGTGTTGGGATTTCCAAGAACACAAAGAGGTAATGATTCAATTTATATTTTGGTTGATATATTCTCTAAGATGGAACATTTTATTGCTTGTAAAAAAACCAATGATGCTAAAAATATTGCAAATATGTTCTTTAGAGAGGTGGTAAGATTGCTAGGTTTACCAAAAAGTATAGTTTCATATGGATACGCAAGATTTGTGGGACATTGTTGGAGAACCTTATGGAAGAATTTTGATACTAATCTCAGTTTTAGTTCAACCCATCACCCACAAATTGATGGACAAACGGAGGTGGTAAACATAAGTCTGGGAAATATTTTGAGGAGCCTTGTGAATGAGAAACCTAAGCAGTGGGATCAGATGCTTACTCAAGATGAGTTTGCATATAATGACTCACAAAATAGAAGCACATGGATGAGTCCATTTCATATTTTGTATGGAATGGATCCTAGGGGAATGTATGACTTGAGGAATTTGGAAAAAACATGAATTAAGAAGTGTTCATGGTGAGGATTTTGCAGTGAGTATGCAATGGTTGTAGGAAATGACGAAACATAAATTGCAAGAAAGTAGCCACAAGTATAAGTAGAGAGTAGACATGAAGAGAATACCAGTGGATTTTGAGGTTGGTGACTTGGTCGTGGTATGTTTGAGGAAAGAGAGGTTTCATGTAGGGACATATAACAAGTTAAAACTTAAAAAGATTGGACCATGTAAAATTTTAAGAAAATTTTCTTCTAATGTATATGAAATAGAACTTCCAAGTGGTGTTGGAATTTCTCCAATATTTAATGTTGCAGATTTGTGTCCCTTCGAGGGGACATAGGATGTTTCAGCAGATGAACCTATAAGTGATGGAGATCATACCATAGTATGGAAAGAACAACTACCCAGAGCAGTGCAAAAGGAGATTGAGACAGTATTGAATATGAAGGTACTAAAGAAAACCAGACTCAAAGATTATTTCTAGTACTTAGTCAAATGGAAAGGTCAACCAACGGAGGATGCTACTTGGATAAAACAACATAAATTTCCAAGTATGGCACAGACCTTGAAGACCTGATGAATAGTTCTTTTCTTTCTCAGGAATCCGATGCAAGAGCATGTGACAGTAAAATCGAGAATTGACCACATGGGTCAATAAACATTTACCAAG
>CBVK0100809927.1:2201-13690 GCA_900067695.1 Picea abies
TTTGACTTGAACCTCTTTCGTCTAGGCTAACTCCTAGGGAAGCCAAGGGGGGTAGACCCTAATTACTAGATGAGATTAAGAGTTTTAATGTTCTAGGAGTTGGTTTTAATTGGTTAAAAGGTCAGGGGGAATCTAGCCTGAGATGCCAATCAGCAAATGCAAGATGCAACTATCTAAGTATGAGAGTCGGACCTTTTCCTAAGGCAACTAAGATTAGTGCCTAAGATTGGGCAATGGGGTCAACTAAGTTAAGGGGATGTTCGTTACAAGATAATTACAAGTTACAAAGTATTACAACAAGATAGATACAACTAGACACAAAGAATATATCAGATATACAGATTAAGACTAGATACAAGATATACAATATACTAACAAGTTTACTCGCATGTGCAGGAATTAAAGATACTCAAGATAAAGAAATCAACACATGAAGGCAATCATGCTCACAATAAATAGAGTTCTGTTGGACTGCTTTTCAATGGCCAAGAGATGCAAATCACTCAAGACCCAATCAAGAGAATGCCTCCAGGTGGATGCGCACTTTTTGAAGGATCACACCACGAGGTAAAGGAACAAAATAGATGAAAGCTTGCAAATGTAAAGTAAGTTCCAGATTACAAAGATATAACCACTTAAATATTTATTCTACAACAGATAAATCAACTTGCACATGAATGTAGATTGAAAGATAGTGAGACCAGTGAGCTTGCAAGTGTGTAACTGTATTGCTTGATGTTGTAGATTGAAAATTGAATTAAGTGGTTAAGTGTGAGATTAATTTTAGCCCTATCTAGGTGTCAACTCAAAACTCTCCTTCCCCTATTACCAAGTGGTTGTTGGATGCTCAAGAAGTGAGACAACGAGGCCTACCCTAGCTTCATAGGTCAACCCTAAGGCCGAGTACTCCGAAAAATTTTCGTGGCTTTCTTCAAAACCCCAGTTTTTAAATGGCGAAGATGGCGAGTTATGGTGTCCTATTAAGTCTAATTAGTTTATTTTAGACTTATGAGCTAAATATTGCGAAGTGTGATTGAGTGCTTGTAGCTTGCTCAACAAGAGATTGCCAAAATACTGAAAATTGAAAGATAAGAAGGCTGAAGCCTTTAGACAATGGATTGCAAGTTAAATTTTAGTTTTCGGAAAAGGCCTTGGGGACCCAAACTGGATTTAATGATTGAGTTCTTAGTTTATTAAATTGCACATGTGAAGTGTAAGAACTGAAAGTAACTTGCGGAATTGTAAAAGATGATTACTTTATGTCTTTATGAAACCAGTGCTAGCATGCGCATGTGTAATATAAAGATTAGATAAACTGAAACTTGCATGCAACAAAAAATAACGATCTAATCTAAGCCACCATGGGCTTTAAGCTAGCATGTGTTATGAGATCTACTCTACATTATTTTAAGTCAAGCATGCATGTAGAAATCACGACTAATCTAGCTAAGCTTGCAAAGTAAAGACTGAAAGGAAAGCGAGTCGCTTGGGTACAAACTCCTTCGGGCTTGCGTTTACAGTATTTTAGAGTAGATCGGGAAGAATAAAATGTTACCCAGTGAGAGGAGTTGTTTGGAGGGTGTGTTGTGCATGTGATTTAGGTAGCATGTCCTCTTGTCCTGGTAAGAACCTGCAAAAATTAATAAGCTATTGCTTACTGATTTGAGCTGCAACACACTCAAAAAGTCAATGAAATTTCTGTTTTTAGGCAGAATTTTTTTACATATGTAAACCAAAAAGTTATATGATTTTAGGTTACCTATCTAAGCATGTTAGCTACCAAAATGAAGAATGAGAGAAGGTGAACAATATCAGAAATAATTTTAAGCGTAAGTGAGAAGTAAGGGTAAATCCGTGCTTGGACTTATTCCAATATCCTCTCCTTGAAGTGTCCTGCAAAGCTTAAACAGAATGTGAGACGAAGATAGATAATGATGGCATATATTAATAATCAAAACTACTTTCAATCATTAGTAAATGCAAATCAAATAAGCTAGCAATTATACAATCACTAAACTTAGTTAAGTAAACTACTTTACCCAACAATCTACCTATAATCACACAAATATTTAAAACAAAACGATTTCACCTCATATGCATGCAAAGAGCCCAGAGAAATCTTGAGATCTGTGTATCCTCCAAAGCATTTCCTTTTATTATCCAAATGGAAGAAACTGTAGCAACTAATTGCTACAAGTTCTTCAAGAGCCACACCAATGAAGAAAAGTGACAATAAAGATGAGAGAGGAAGAGAATAAGATGGTGAGAAAATAGTAGCATAACAGTGAAATAATGAAAGGTGGTGAATGAGGGAGTGAGAGGTCTCTTAAATAGCCTTGGGAGACCAAGAGACCCCTCTTGGATCTTCAACACTTGTCAAAGATCCAAAGGGAAAGACAACTCAAAGGTAAAATGAGCCAATGAGAGCTTGAACTTTTAGGGTGAAGGGAAATGGAAGGTAGGATGAGTGGATGGGTGATAAAGCAAGGAAAGGATAGGCGCACTTGGCAAGAGAGAAAACCCACGCTTTCTTTCCAAGTAATTTCCAATTAAATGCTTAACATTTCCTCTTTTACGTGTGGCATTCCCATTTTTCAAAGGAAAAAAAAGGCGTGAGTTATCAAGGCAATACTTGAGGATTTGGAAAGAGTGTGGAGGAAGGGAATATGAATGAAAGGAGAGGCCCCACACATCAAATAAAGGGGTTTTCCCAGCTTACGTGGGAGTGGGGACACAAATCTAAAAGGAATGCGTGAGGTGAGGAAAACACATGAGGTTTAGAGTGGATGCATGAGGGTGGAGTGTGCCATACACACTCTTAAGCGTGATGTGAGTGGGTAAGGAGGGACGTACATGGAGGAGGAGAGGGCCCACGAATTCATTTAAGTGAGAGTTTCCAAATAAAAAGGGGAAATGCGTGAGGCTTAGATGGCTGGCGTGAGGTATACATGAGGTAGGTTAGGTGGGGTCCTCTCAATATTATTTTCACTTTTACTTCACTTAATTTGGTCCACTATTACAAAAATTACATTTTCCCATGTTCTGGGTTTGGCAATTAAAACCGCCATTTTCCGAAAAACTCCTAAAGTGGACAAACAACCTAGCAAAACTTGTCCGACTGAGTTGAAATTTGGTCCACAGGTGTGGGGGGTCTCATTAGATTTCTTTTGAGTACAAATACCCCTATCAAAAATCTCAGGACCTAAGTTTTACATTAATTACCTAGAATTAATTAATTAATCAATCAATTAGTTAATTTGGAACCTTAAAAAAAAACCTAGCTATACTTGACAAAATTCCGTGAAATTTCGCATGCTGTCTTACATGGTCATTTACAACACTCCTAAACACTAGCTACCTAGGACTGACTTCATTAGAATGCTTTTCACCACTTTGGAGGATTTATTGGGTGGGAGTGAAAAACTCAAGGGAGATTAACCCGGCTGGTTAGGCCACATTAACCTCTCGGGGATAAAAAACACTCAGTGAAAGGAACTCTCCTCATGAAGAAACCCTAAGGCAAATGACCTAACATGATCCATGTAGACCTATTACATTATAAACCCGCGCAGGGGTGCGGTAATCCCGCTTACAAAACTGTATGCTAGAGCAAAACATTGCCCTGTAGAACCAAAAAGTCTTCAACATGTTTGCATCTGTTGATGCATATCTTCATGATACATGGAGTTGACCCCCTAGTTGAAGAGGCGCTCAACATGTGTATTTTCCTCTAAAGAAGTATTTCACAAAACTTAGGGTTGCGTTTGTTGAGCCCTAACCACCGCTGACAAATAGTCAAGAGTATAAAAGGGATTTATAAAATACTTTTTATAAAGTATAAAAAGGATTATAAAAATTGGAGTGAAAAGATATATAAGAAGGAAAAGTATAACTAAAAGAGTTCTTTTGGAAAGTGTGAAGGTAATATTAAATTATTTTTCATTAATTACCAAGGAAAAAAAGAAGAAGAAGAGATTATGTGAATATAAAATTACTTTTAGTAAAGTATAAAAAAAATATTCAAAGTTTTTAAACTCTATATATATAAAAAGAAGAATTATCAAGGATTATTTTTTTAAGAGAATATAAATGAATATTAGAGGAAGATATCTATTAAGTCAAGAAGCTTAAGTCTTATTATTATTAAAGGGATATTATGATAATTATAAGGTCAATTCAAATTAAAAAATGGATTTTAAGGAAGGAATATTTTCTGGTAAAAATCATCTAAGTAGATGCATCGAATTATTAACATTTAGAGGAAATATTCAAGAAAAAGAAGTTAACATCCACATTTGCCCAGATAAGAAGAAAAATCATGTTGATGATTGCAACGTCGTGTGACATTCTCCAGGTCGTTCTCCTCTGGACTGAGTTCAGTCGATCTGTGAGAGGGCCCATGTGATGGGTGTGTCGTTCTCCTCTGGATTGAGTTGAGACGATGTGTGCCCATGTGTTGGGTGTGCCCATGTGATGGGTGTGCGTTAGACTCTGGACTGAGTTGTGATGACGTGTGGTCTCTTGTCTACTCCTCTGGACTGATTTGAGATGACTTGAGATGGTCTCCTTCCTTGTACTCCTTTGGACTGAGTTGAGTCGGCTTGAGATGGTCTCCTGCCTTGTACTCCTATGGACTTAGTTGAATCGGCTTGAGATGGTGCTCCAGATGGGATGGTGCTCCAGATGGTACTCCTGTGGACTCAATTGAGTAATCTGTTGAGTGTGACGTCCCTGTGGCTGAGAACAGGTGGACGTGTCCCTAGTGGCTGAGCACTAGTGGATGTGTGAGATCCTTGCTATATTGTCTAAGAGTAAGATTTACTTGTAACCCTAATTTGTGATGTAAAGGGTACAAGTCGGCCCCACCATATGAAAGATAATTAATATTATGTAATGATAAATTATATTATTGATTTAATGAGGTTGGCCCTATTGTGCCTATAGACACACCTTTTACCGTGTCAGTTCTTGTATAAATAAGAGTGAATCCCCATTGAGGATCACACACTCTCACTTGTCATCTTGAAATTTCAGCAAGGGCATGTACGACTGAAGTGCGCACCTCTCTTGGGCGCTAGGTTCTAGGTTTTTGTAAGCACCCTCTTGTGTGCTAAGGTCTATGGTGTGTGGGGTCTTCTCTTGATAATATAGCAAAGGATTGTTGGTTTTTTTCCTTGTTTGAGAAGGGTTTTCCCAGGATACTTTTTGTGTTCTTGTGCATGATTATTCTTCTTGTGATCCTGGTTATTGCAGCACTTGTGTATGGTATTGCTGCATTGTTTATGGTTCAAGTACATGCTAAAGGAAATAAATTACATGTGCATGAGCTAAGCAATTAAAATTCAACAAATCACATAAGTATGGATTTGGCAAATCAATTAATAATTCCAAAGACAAATGTAATCGAAACAAAAGACTTTTTTTTTTCACAATAAATATGACATCAAGGACTTACCGTTGACACTCGAAGATTATAAACTCGTATCAAATTTCAAGGTTACAACTATATATGAAAAAGAGGTTGATATAATTCTCGGCTCGACTTCGTTAGAGATGCTGGGTAGCGTAATATTAAACCTTGAGAAAAAGTTTTTAATGTTTTCCTACAAGAAGAAAAAAATAAAATTACATGACGTCTCAGTGAAGTCAGATTCAATATCTACGTCAAAAGATCTTGATCAGATCTGCAAAATACTACTGTTAGACAAACAACAATCAATACTTGAGATCCAAAAGGAGTGTGACAAAATAGTCATAGACAAAGATGTAGAAATTTGTCGCCTAAAAATCCATAATCAAAGTTTACGCACCTAGATTAAGAAGATAAAGAGTGATAAGAAGACGATAGAGGACAAGTTAGAACAACTTATCAATAAGGAATCATTGGTAGATAAAGAGACAATGACTGAACCTATGGAACTACAAAAGTCTTCAAATGGAAAAAACCTGATGGTGGACAATGCAATTAATATAGACCCAGTCAACCTTACAACTCAAAAGGATTCAGTTGATGTAAAGAGGTCTTCACATGTCGAATTAGAAACAAGCTAGGGCTATGAAGAATACTCAATTCCAAGTGTTAATCAAGAAGAAGCTACAAGTACACGAAGTAAAGATCAAGTTGCAAGGATGCCTTATAGACACCCTAATCACAAAAATCGATACTTCAACCAATCAATGTATCCACAGAAATAAATGACAAATATGTCAAAAAATATTACCTCCATTACAAATGATGCTCAAGGTAGAAGTTATTAGGGGAGTCAAAATACATCAAATTGTCTACAAGAACCCCATAAAAACCCCATTGTGCAGAAGATTGATTTAAGGTGGGCAGACTCCCTTACAATTCGACGGTTCTATGCAGCGCTTAGAAGATCCTATCGTTTCAAGTCCTCAACGATCACTAATTCAGGAATAAAGAATGAGGAGATGATATTACAAGCTAGAGCAAGAGATGAGTCTTCCATAAGTATGCTTTGAGGACAAAGCATTTTTAAGGGGAAGACAATGTTATGAACATAAATATAATAATAAATATAAATACATTATAATAGTTAATGAATTATTAATGAAGAGACACTTTCCCAATGAAAGGTCACGTCTTTTCATGGAAGGACACCCCTGCGTGGGTATATAAGGCCCTCATTCTTATTGTATCATCATCTCATATTCATATACATTATTATTTAATATATTATCCTTTATGGATTATAACCTGCTGTCCTACCTACATTGGGTCTTTACCTGGTGAAACGGCTTGGTTCACCACACAGATATTGCCATTAATAAGCATATATGAAAATCGTTGTGCATTGGCTATGCTTTGATATTGTACAAGTTTTTCTTATTTTGTTGATACTTGGGGTTCATTTTATTGTTTGTAACAGACAAAAAGTACAAATAATAATAATAATGTTCAAAGGATACATGTCTAAAAGACATGCCTATTTATGTATATGACCAGTCAATGTATATTTATACACGATGTCACATGCTACTGTAAGAACACACTTATTCATTGTCAATTATATATTTATCTATCCATATGGATTATTTTTTGTTATCCTTCTCATGCTGGATATTTTTCCATAAATGAATTATAGTTCATTACATTGGTATCAGAGCCCCTTCTAGGGCACTTGTTGATCTGGCCCTTGGCCACACATCATCAAAGATTTTTTGACTGTCTTTTTGACCACAAATGGGCTTTAGCCATTTTAAGTACAAAAAATTTGTTGAAGAAAGATTATTTTGTTGCAAATTGAAGAATTATCAATTAAATTAAAGGGATATCCACACCAGTAAAATTCAGAAGTGAAAAATGACTTTGAAGTGTGGTTTCTTAAACCTATTAAAAGGTTTAATCAAATCTGTTAAGAGCCATCATTTGGAGCTCCGTATAGTGCGACAGAAATACTTGAAAATTTGTGTAAGTAGTGTTGGTGAGGAGAAGAAGTTGGTCAATTTGAAACCATATTTTTAGGTGTTCTGTGAAGCACACAACATACAGGTATAATCATATCCTTAAGACAACGATAACCATGATCAATGGGGTTGATGTAAGAAGAAATTGGTTGCCTTTATGTGAAGATTGGGAAAATAACTTTGGTAAACATTATATACCATGACTTAACCATCGTGTCCATATGAAAGGAAACAAATAAAAAATAAAAACATAACAAAAAATTCGCTTTAGACTGTAGAGATTTGAACCCTGCTTAACTCGAAAGACTGGATTCACAAACCTTGCACAAGAATATTCTCGAATTGTTTCTCAAAGAATAGCTACCAACTCACTATCAATTTGGGTCACGTTTGCCATCACTTGGGCTTGTTTATGTGAAGGGTTCTTTAACATTTGGTATCAAAATCTCTACCACTGGATGAAGTTGCGTCATTTCCAAAGTGGAGTCTATACTTAGGGTGGAGATGCATTAAATACTTATTCATTGCATTCATACGAGGGTTGCCTATATCTGGTCAAGTTACCGGTTACCAACTAATTACAAGTTAAAGTTAGAGTATAATACAAGGTTAGATATCTACTTTATTCAAAAGTTTAGTGTTTTTGATATTAAAATTTTTAAAAAAGGGTTCAATCCACAAGTGTCAATCCATCCTAGTTATAACTTAATGCACCATTTAATAAGTTGCAAGGACTTGGTTAAAACCAAACGAAAATATAAAGGACTACATCAAAAAGTGGACAGACCATATAATAAGTTGCAAGGCTTTATTTGCATCGTGAATCGTGATTTGTGAAGTGTTGTGTTCAAGTTGGAAGAAGAATATTAGTATATATTAAGTTATAAATTAAAGAAAATAACAGTTGTAAAGGCACTTTTAATATCCATTTTAATAGAAAAAGAGAATTGTCTCAAAAGGGATTTTAAGGTCCCATCAAAGCAAAACAAATATATTTTTGTAAAACCCTCACACTTCGCTCGCTTACTTATAATCGAAGAAATATTATTTTTTTGTAACGATGGTATCTTTTGAAGGAAGTTTTGAAAACAAAATGAAGCTTATTGGTGAAAACATAGGAAGTTTTGTTGCGGTTTTGAAAAAAGTTTTCTCGCCCTATTAAAATTAAACAGACTGTTCAGGGAAAATATATCAACATTGCTATTTGTCCAACTAACAGTCGACGATTATAATTTTGTATCCCAATTCCATCTTACAACGGCATTTAAAAAAGACGTTGACATAATTCTAAGTTCACACTAGATGGAAATATTGGGGACCTTCATCTTAAACATGGAGAAGAAGATAGCATTGCTAGAATTTACATTGAATTCATGCCTCATTAGAAGACTTGAAAGATGTATTAGATGCAATCCTTCAGAATAATCATAAATCATTACAGAAGATGTAGGATCTTTACAAAAAACTTGACAAGGTTGTAACCAATAAAGATGAATAAATTACACACCTTAGAAATCGTAGTCAAAGTTGATAGCACAAATCAAGAAGTTAGAAAACAAAGAGAAGACATAATAGGAAAAACTAGAACAACTTATAAGATAGTTACAAAAACCTTAGTAGATCCATGTGTCTCCACTAATAAAATTTCAGTGATTGATGAGTGACACAAGTGTATGTAAAAAAAATTATACCAAAATTGAATCAAGAAAACTCGAAAATTATGATAAAGAAAAATAAAGTTACATGGACACCTTATCTACATCCTAATCCCAAGAGTTGACACTTTAACCAGTCAAAGTATCAGCATTGCTATGTATGAAGAAAGACAATATTTAACCTATATTTCAAAGAAGATCGATTTTAGTGCAATTTCGTCTCAAAATAGCAGTGATTCTTGAATTCACAGTAGAAAAAGATACTTCAAAGAACTCTATAAATGGACAGTTCCATATAAGATTGAACTAGGGTGGAGTGACACTTCAACAATATGACGATTCTATTTAGTACTTTGAAGATCATACTGCCTTGTTTCTTCGACTATGACAATATCAGGAATAGATGTGAAAGCATTACAAGAAGGAACAAAGACAACCATTATTATGCTTTGAGGACAAAGCATCTTTGAAGGGGAAGGCAATGTAACAAACATAAAGTACATATAATAATAATAATATTCAAAGGGCACATGTCTAAAAGACATCTTAGACATGTCTATTCATGTATGTGACCATTCAATGTATATTTCTACACAAAGTCACATGCTATTGTAAAAACACACTTATTCATTATCAATTATATATTTAGTTATCTGTATGGATTCTTTTATGTTATCCTTTTAAGTTTTAATATTGGATATTTTCTTGTAGATGTCTTACATTGTTCTAAATAGAGATGGTACTAGGAAGCCACTGTTGGACAAAATCCTTGAAGATTGAGCTTACGTTACATTTACAGTGAGACATGATGTCCAATACGGTTATTCCTTTGGCATGGAAAGAGCTGAGCACTAAGTTTCCCAAAACATGGAAATGTGTGCAAGTTTCTGAAATGGAAACGTGCCCCCCCCAAAAAAAATTGGTATGTGGGGGAAATGTGGTATATAAAAAATACAAAAATTATAGATATATAGTTTTTTTGTTGTTAAATTAACACATTATAAATGACATTTTAGAAGGAGACCCATGTTTATATTAACTCTCATAGATGATTACATTATGCAAAATCCCATAGCTTGGTGGTCTTGACTAATGCCAATCCCATACCCTCATACATGATAGAATTTGGTGGAAGCGCTACAATCCTACCAATCCTAAAATCATAAAAACTGTTAAGTCTGCTAAATTCTGAATGGGATATGAAATTCTACTTTTTCCATATGAAGTCAGATGAGGTTGGAACCACTCTCAAACATCATGAAACAATTAACAGTAATGTTAAAAACTTAAGTAAAAGTTGACATTCTCCTTTATGATACCTTTTCTATCATTCTCCTTTATTCTCCTTTATCTTACCTTTTCTATCCTTTTACCATTAATTACCAAGGTCACAAACTTCTCAAAGCTCAATCCCCTATCTGTGCAGCACTTTGGCCATTTCCAATGACGATTTGGGAACTTTTTTGGTAGTTTCCAGGTTGATCTAAGTGCTGAGAGGGGTGTGGGACTCAGGAAAATATCACCCTGTTTGTGCCAACAACCCTTTAAGATAAAACAAAACAGGGGATTGAGCTTTGAGGAGTTTGTTTTGGAAAATCCGTACTGTACGTTGTACGTTTGGCGGTGTTTCCAAGTTATTTCATACCTGTTTTAGCGTTTCGGGCATATTATACACAGTACAATATGAAGAAATAGGAGTGACAAAGCATCTGTCACATGATATGTACCATGGAACACCATATACTGTTATTTTGGGTTTGTGCAAATTGTTATATGGCTGAAGTCTTTAAGTATTTTTGTCTAAGTTGACTTTTTTTTTTGTGAAACAGATATAATTAAAGAGAGGACGATTTTCCATCACTTCGAGATTACAATGACTATTTAGAGGAGGTCGAGGACATGAGTAAGTTATGTTCCTTCATTGTTTAATTATTTCATGCGGAAGGCATACCATATCTATAAAACGCAAAATGAGAGCTTTGCAGATTTTGATGTATATCATCTACATCTTTGCTTACTTTTGAATGGTCCCCTCTTTTCTTTTGGACTCATATTTTAGGAATTGGTCCAGTTTCTGGTTTTAGTTTTTAATACACTTTTCTAATTTTGGCACTTGCAGTAAACTCACAGAAATATTAAAGGCATTGGAATTTTTAATGTGTTTGTGTGATGAACATAGTAGCAATATGATAGCTATGAAATGTCGGCTTTCAACACCATTCTTGTGTTTAGAGAGTCCTAGCATCTGTGCTGCAAATTGTCTTTAAGAATGATTCGATTATTTCTTTTCAGGTAGACTTCAAACCCATATGCATGTGTGCAGCATTTAAGCTGGTGGAGGCAGTAGATGTCCCATCAATTGAAGCAAATATTGCAAAGTATCAGGAAGAAAATGCTGAACAGATA
>CBVK0100809930.1:0-10192 GCA_900067695.1 Picea abies
TATAATAAGTTGTAATGTTATTGCACCTCTTCTCTTATCATAGAAATTGATATGACCTTCTTGATCATAATGCAATAAATCTACTAACCATAGTAATTTTTTCATTTCAGTTGCCCAAGGTTCATAGTTTATACCTGAGAAGAATGGAAAAATGGCATCACTATTTCATATATTTCATCAAATTATTCATTGATCGGATCCAGTTCTGCATTATGATCCTCAAGCATGGGTTCTTCAGCTGAAAACACATCATACTGATCTGCAAAATACAATGAATCTTCCTATTGATTCTTTCTCCCCATATGTTTCAACTCTCTCCAGAGTTGTCTAATTTTCCTTTGCTTACCCATGAGAGTAGAAAGCAATTGTGCATCAACCTTCTTTTCTATGCCATTACTTATTGATGCAGGGAAATTCCAATGTTTCCACTTGTTCACTATCTAAGAATTGCATACTGTTTGTCACAATAAAAGTTGTATTTCTGCCTCTGCTATTGCACCAAATCCACACTATTCTTGTTCATGCTTTTTTCATTCCCATATTTTTATGACCAAATAATAAAATATCACCATGATTTGGAATCATGCGCCATATACAAAATAAAACTGATATTGTTGGTTCCAAGAGAAGCGATTGCATAAACAACGATTGCAAATTACCTTTACACACAAAGAATGCAACCACAACTGCTAGATCTTCAATAGCAACAAATGTAATATAAATGGTCTTGTTATTCGCCAGACCTGAATACTTGTATGTGTGCAAATTGTAGAACCTTGGCGTTGTTGTTGTCGTTTTGCAACTCTATTCAATTTCTTGGCTCTTCTTTGCAATGAAGAACGTCAATTCCCCACACTGTGATTGCTGAATTTATCAAAGCTCGTGCGATCTGACTAAAATTGTATTTTTGAGCTCATGCATTGTTGTAATACAGAAAGCATCGGAGCTTGCTAGTGTCGTAGACCTTTGATGGTTTCCGACAACGAAACCATTTGTTGGTTATTATTCTATTCTATCTGAGTTCATAATAAGTGACCCAGGGTTCATGTCTGTGCGGGTTTCCAGCAAAACCTCTAAAAATATCGCTCCGCCTGGTAAACCAGAAGGCAACAAAGCACACAGAATGTGTTTCACAGTCTCACCCGAGATAGCTTTAATGAGTGGCTATAAGACTCAGGTGTTTATAGCCTAGGATTGAGTGTGAGATATGAGAACTGAATATTGAACCATTATTATAACTTGTAAACACAATATACTGTCATTCGTGAATAAGTAGGAAATATAACAACTCATTCATTAAGAATAATAATAACTACATAAGACAATAAAGAGATGCATGCATTCATCACATAACACATATTTTATCGTGGTTCACCCCCTCCTGGGCTACATCCACAAAGATTTGTCTCTTAGCTCTTTTATTATAGTCGCTTTGTCACTACGACATTGCGCGCTTACAATTCTTCCCAGTTGGGTAAGATCTGTATGAGGTGAACTAGATCGCACCAGGATCCTCAACTTGTGATCTAACTCTCAAGATCTACCCTCCCCAACCCTCTCTAGCTCAACAACTTAAAAAATTAGGTCATACAACAAAATATTACATATTGTAACAACTCATAGATAACTAGCTAAACTCAATAATACTCTGAACCCCCCTATGATACCTTGGTATCTATATTTATATGTTTCTAGATCTTCAACCATTAAAATACACTGTAAAAACCCTAACCCTAATGTCGTTAGGTCTTCCTTTCATGCACGCGTGTTTTTATTCCTTCCAACTGTTCTTTCCTCATGCATGATTTCTTTCCCAAAATTGCCTTGCTTTTCTGTTCTGGCTTGCTTCCAACAGCCCCCCAACACTGACATGTGGCTCATATAGAACCACCTAACAGAAATATCCTATCTCCCTGGTGACTGCCTGAAACTTTTCTTTGAGCTTTGCTGCCTATGTTTGCACCTGCGTAGTCTTCTCCTTGAGTGTGTCCACTATCTAGACTGCAATTTCATCACTGATCAGTTCCATGCAGTCTTCCTGGGTCTATGCTATATGTTCCTTTGCTTCCTCTTCTTGTACCAGGACTTCTACTACCTATTCTTGCAACGGTTCCATTTGAGCTTGTCGCTCTTGTTTATGTGTTTGCATGGTAATTAGCTCTGCCTGCAATCTCTTCATGTCCTACGTCCCTCTGACGCATTCTGTGATTGGTATTGTCTTCTTCTTCTTCTTCTTGAACTCTTGTATCATTGTGTTGAGCCTTTCTTCTTCCTTGTCCCACTATTGTACCCGTTGATCCTCCTCTAAGCTAGTCCAAAGTTGCGCTTCTTTATCAAACAAGTCAGTTGTTGTGCTAACCTACTACTCTATCTCCTGCAGCTACATTGTTGCTTCCTGCTTCCTTTTCTCCTTCACTACTGGTGGAGTGGTTGGTATGAACTGTTCTCGGATATTCTCGATCTCTTTCTGATATTGATCGATTTCCTACGCAATCCAATCAATATTTTATGTTGTTGTGATTTCATCTCCCTGTGCGGCTTGTGGAATCTTCTCGTAAGTTCCTGCCACTTTTTGCTCCAATCCTTTTATGCTCTCCATTTCCTCCCAGGGCTCAAATTTAGTTTGCTCATAGACTATTTCCAGCACATCCCATTTCTTTGTTGCCTGCTTCATTTTGGTTAAGTGTTTGCATGCGCGAGAATGTACCTCATGGTTTACACTAAACTGCAACCTGTGTAGTGCCCCTGATGGTATCATTGTCAACACAAGTTGGATTTGGATTAAGTCCTTCAAGGGTGTCTGCCCCACAATTTTGTCCATGCACATCATACCAAGTTTGATATGGAATGTTATGTGTCGCTACAATATTGCCTATACTGACTCTCTTTCCTCTTCTTGCACTCTTCCTTGTGTCTACAGTGTTAATGGTTCAAGTCCCCTGCTTCTTGTTGGCTTCTCTTCCCCAATTTTCTTGAGGAGATGTCGCATGTCTACCAATTTCTCTTCAGTCCTATCCCTGTGTTGTGTATCATGGTCGAAGTCCTCGGATAGACAATCCTAGACCATTCGGACTATCACTTCCCCATCATCATCCATGATCATATACTCTGGCGGTGTTCTTTGTGCCTTTGCTTTATTGCGCCCGCCTCCTATATGTGTGATTGGCCTCTTGTTTCCCCCCATTTCTTGTGGGTTGGGATTTACTATGGTCTCTTGTGTGGACTCAACCTGTTTCTGCTACTCGTTGGCCAATTACGTCTTATATTTATTTTCTTTGTAGGTTCCTATCTTCATTGGCCCTTCTTATGTCTGTGTTTATTTGCCTTGGCTCATTCTTCGTCTCTTGGGCACTTGAATTTCCTTTGGCTGGTTCTCTCCCTACCTTGCCTCTTCTTCTGTTGTTCTTTCCGGTATTTCCTGGGTAAGGACAAGAGTCTTCCACTCATCGTCCCATTCGTTGATGACCATGTTGATGTCCCCCTCTGTGATACAGTAGCACATTTGCAACCACATTTTATCTAGATCCTTCCTTCCCTGTATCCACATTGTATGTCATGTGGCCTGGAAGTTGGTGATGTCCCCATATCACACGACAACTTCTGGTGTTATTCTCCACATCTTGGAGATGGCTACTTGTAGGTCGTGTAGGTATCCTTTAAATATAGACCCTTTCTCCTTTTTTCTCCTAGCCTCTGGCCTGCCTTTGAGCAAAAAATATCTTTCCCCTTGATTTGGTTTGGCTCTAGTGCCAAAAACTATGTACCTTGGCTCTCTCCATCCCATGAAGGCTATTAGTGTGATCAACGTACCTTGGCTCTCTCCATCCCATGAAGGCTATTAGTGTGATCAACAATGAATAGTGGAACTATGTTCCTAGATCTTGTGCATCCTTATAGTAAGCCAGGAATAGGTTCAAGAAATACAGTGCCTAGCTCATTGAGGTGCCTTCTTCCCACTGAGCTGCAATTGCAAGGACTCTAGTTGGGACTTCCTCCCTGCAACATTTTCTTAGCATCTTGAAGGCTAATATCTTTGCACCTAGTTATCTTGCGGCATCATTGATCCTCTTAATAATGATCCCTCTTGTTCCCCTGTCAGTGCCATACTTTTTATTTATGTCTTCTACTAGCACTTTCTCCCTGGCTTTGTCATCCAAGAATTGCACGGGATCCATGCCCCGAGTTTGCAATCTTGTTATGTTCATGATAAGCTCTATGTCTATCGACATGAGCTTGTCCAACCAGATGTCCCCACCATGTGTGACTTCTAACAATTACTTGACACATGTTGTTGCATGTTGACCCTTGTCAAAATGTGGTAGGTCTACTAGACCTAAAATTCCTGTCTTCTACGACCCAGATGCCCATTGGAGTGGCTGACCAAGTGGTTCCCCAAACTGAATTGTGCCCACCGTCTCCATGTATACTCTTTTTGCAAGTTTCGGGAACTTGTCTTTGTCTGCTATGTTGTGGTTTGAGTATTTGAGCTTCCCGATGTGACCCAGTAGCTCTGGTCCTACCTCTACCCCATCTGGTATGTGTGGTAGAATTATTTCTACTGATGGTTTCTTGCGAGGTGATCTGGGTATATGTATCTTATCTTTCCTTGATGGTGGTGGCTGGCTTGAAGTTCCCACGACTTCCGTTTGTTCCTCAGTCTGCCATTCCGACTGACCCATGATATCCTCAACCACTCCCTTCGGTGGGTGGTATGATATGGTCATTTGAGACTCACCTGGCTCAATTGTTGTGTCCTAATTCGAATTCATTCCATTTCCTTTCAGAACTGGTTCGGTGTTCTCTGGTTGTACCTCCTTCAGGGTTTCTTCTTCCTAGTTCCGTGTCTCATGTACTTCTGCTGGTATGTCTGTATTCATACCCTCCATTGCTGGCTGTTGGATTTCTTCTAGTATGGGTATCAAATGCACTGGTGTTGTTTCTAGGGATGGAATTTCATCGATGTTGATGATCTCTGGCGGTTTCTGTTCACCTTCTTCCGCCTGTCCTCGTGAATTAGTCTGAACTCTGGTTTTCCTAGTAGTTTGGCTCACTTCTGCTTGCTTGGGTGGTGCCATGGTAGTGAATGTCGACCATTTTCTAGGTTCAAATGGTATTTGTGACCTCTGTAAACTTGCTTTGTGCTTTTCGTGCTCTATTTCTCTATGTCTTCTCTTCTTTTGCGAATAGACTGTTTTCTTCTACATCCATGTGTTGTATGGTTTTTCCATGAAGCTTGTCGATGACTCTTCCTTCATTATGGTTTTTAATGCACCTTAACTACGGGTTCAATGCATCTTTGGAGGTTTCGTACTTGGAATTATTTTTCCTTGCTGTCTTCATTTGGTGTGTTTAATGTGGCATCCCATCGATCCTTGCTGTCCTTTAATTCTGCCTAGTGTTGTCATGTCGTCCTGCTTTTTTCAACTTTCTTTTCCCTCTTGTTTCCCTTTGTACATGATCATTTTCCTTCTCCTCGCTAAGTTTTTTTTCCCCCATGTGCTTGATCATTGTTTCTTTGGCACACTGTACCCTTTTTGTTTCTTTCCTTTTGTTCTTTTCTTTTTTCATATACTGTTTATTTTTATTTATTTTTACTACACAATGGTTGGTCGATTGTCCTTGTAGAGCTTCAGTTGGCTCCCATTAATCATCCTTCTGAGTTTTTCTCCTGATAATTCTATTAATTGTACATCTCCTCCATCTGTGATAGATTTTACTACATATGGTCCTAACCTATGGATTCTGATCTTTCCCGGCTGCTGAAATGATTTATTTTCATACATCAGTACTAGATCTCCTTCCTTGAACACCTTCTTATTGATGTGTTGATCGTGCCATGCTTTATCTTTTGCTTTCTAAAGTTGTTGGTGGAATCCTTCCAAGATCTAGTCTTCCTCCATGGTCATTAACTGATTTAGTCTCTCCTTTACTATGCCTCGTTCTATCATTTGTGTAATTGTTTCTACGCTCAAGCTTGGTACTAGAAATTCTAATGGCACCACTGCTTCTTGGCCATAAACCAGTCTAAATGGTGTGTGCCCTGTCAATGTTTTTCACATAGTCCTGTATGCCCTTAATATTGTTGGTGCTTTGAGATCCTAGTCATCCATGTTGACGTTACAGATCTTTGTCAGCGTGTTCTCCAGGGTTTTGTTAAATGCTTCCACAATATTGTTTGCCTATGGGTGATATGGTGTGCTCTTCTGATGATGGACTTCAAACTCTTCATTCATAGAGATGATGGTGTTGTTTATGAAGTGCATGCCTTGGTCTCTCATTAAAATTATTGGACACCCAAATCTAGTGATTACTTGTTCAAATAAAAAATGCGTTGTTGTTTCTATGCTACAATCCTTCATTGGTGCGGATTCTGCCCATCTTGTTAGGTATTCCATCGCAGTGATAATGTACCTTGCTCCTGTTCTTTTTGCTGGTGGCTTGATTGGTCCCACAAAATATATTGCCCATTTATCAAATACTTGGAGTGTTACTTGTGTTCATAATGGCATCTCATCCCTTTTGTTGGGTTTGCCTACCCTTTGACAGACATCGCATTTTTGACAGTACTCCTTCAAGTCTCTGTGAATCGTTGGCCACCATAGTCCTATGCGCAATACCTTCTGCATGGTAGCTTTACCTGCGTAGTGTCCTATTCTTATCTCTTCGTGGGATTCTGCTAAAAATCTTTTTCTTTTGTGCTCTAACATGTACCTTCACAAGATGCTATCTGAGCCCATCTTATATAGATGTCCTGCAATCAGTTGATAGTCGATAGCGCGGACTACCAGGTTTTTCTTGTGAGAAGTATTATAATCTTGCAGCGTAGTACCTGTTCTCAAGTACTGAATGATATATACAAAGTATTCATCAGCAATCTAAACTCAGAATAGATGTGCCTCCAGAAATGTTTCCTCCAAGTTTGTAGGTTCTTCTCCATTGGTGACTCTTAATAGGTGGTAAAGTTCTTCATTTAACTTTCCTAGTTTGACAATTACTTCAAAGTCAAATTATTGGAATAGTAGTAACCATCGACTGATTCTCCCCCCCAACACTGGCTTGTTGACTAAATATTTCAGGGCTGAGTGATCTGTGAACATCTCAAAGTGTTTCCCCAATAAGTAATGTCTAAACTTTTGTAGTGTATAGACCATAGCTAGGCCTTCTCTTTCTGTCGTGTTATAGTTCTATTTTGAGTCGAATAGCTTTCTACTCGCAAATGCTATTGGGTGATCCAAGTCCCCCACTCCTACATGCGCCAAGATAGCTCCAAGTGCTATGGTTGATGCGTCTACATGTATGTGGAATGTCTTCTCCCAATCTGGAAAGACTAATATCGGTGCAGTGACCATCATTTCCTTTATGGTATCTAGACCATGTTGGCACTCGTCATTCCACTGAAACTTTGTATCATTTCTTAGCAGCTTTTCCATTGGTGCAGTTATCTGTGCATAACCTTTGATAAATTTCCTGTAGTGACCTGTGTGTCCCAATGTCACTCGTAGATGATAGACTATTTTTGGTGGTGGTAAGTTAACAATGACTGCGATCTTTGCAGGATCTACTAATAAACCCTGTTTGCATAATATATGGCCTAATAGTATCCCAAACGGTGTTCCAAATATGCATTTCTTTATATTCAGTGATATCTGACACTGTCTGCATATTTCCAACATTAGCCTTAAGACTTCTACATGATTTTTCAACAAACTATAGACGATC
The DNA here is from genome assembly GCA_900067695.1 of Picea abies. Lineage (NCBI taxonomy): Eukaryota > Viridiplantae > Streptophyta > Pinopsida > Pinales > Pinaceae > Picea > Picea abies. Next base: position 7,720 of record CBVK0100809930.1, read on the forward strand.
CAATCATCCAGGTATACTTCGAGAAACTGGTGGATGAATTCCTTAAACGTAGCAATGACTACTCTAGAAAAGATTGTTGGTGCATTCTCTAGTCCAAATGACATAACTGTGTACTGATACGATCCCCATTTTGTCGCAAACATGGTCTTGTATCTGTCTTCTTGTGCTATCTCTATCTGATGGTATCTTGAGAATCCATCAGTGGATGAGTAGGCTTCATGTCCTCCTATGTTATCTAACACTTCATCTGTGAAGGGTGTAGGGAATGGGTCGCGTAGGCATGCATCATTCAACTTCCACAAGTCAACGCATATCCTGATGCCTCATTATTTCTTGTCTTGTACTACCATCAGGCTTATCCATTCCAATTCTTCGACTTGTTCTATGATGTTGGATTCTAGCATCCTGTCAATATCATCTTTGACTTTATGCTTATATATGGGATTCAGTCTATATGGTCATTGTATGATTGATCTCTCTTTTGGTATGAGTGGTATCTTCATCTCTCCTCACTCTCCTGCTATACCCTTCATTTCTATAAATGTTGTGGGGAACAAGTCATTGTATTCGTGCAATAACTCTGTTATGCTTTCCACTATTTGTTCATCCCAGTAATCTACAATGCTGGCCATTTTGGGATGCTTGGTTGTCCCAATGTTCACTTTATTTACTTTAATCGGCGCAAAAATGACTTCTAATTCTATGGGTGGACCTTCCACCTCTCTTTCTCCTTCTACTTCTTCAATCTGAATATCACGTGGATCATCTTCATCTGGTGCTTCTTCTTGCACATGATAACATGACAACAATTCCTTGACTGTCTATTTGTTCCATTGTTGTTCTTCCGTGATGATTTCAACTTCTGGCTCTATGATGAATATCACTCCTCTTATATGATTCAACGCGACATCTATGTTGGGGTTCTCATAATCAAATGAGAAGGTGACTGTGAAATTGTGTTGCAATAGCATCCAGGTTGTAGTTAGTTTGTGCAATTCCTGGTATGTATACCAGTTGGCTGGTATGCCCTCTAGGGTGTGTATGAAGTGATGAGGCCATTCTTATGGAGGTGTCATTTTCCATAGCATTCTACACTCCTCCAAGTGCTCTGTTGGTGCTATTTGTCCATCACACTTCTGTTGTTTATTGTTTTTCTATTCTGCACTAAACCTTATGCATAGTAACCGCTTGCATTGGTACCAGTCTGTGATTGTCTCTTTATGTGCACCCCACCATCATGCAGGTGTGGCCTTGAGTGCTATATCAAGTGCTAACAGTCTCTGGTTCACTAAGACTTCATCTTCATATTGTGATAAGAATGTTTCCAAATCGTTTACTCCATGGAAACTGGGTGGTTCTCTGCTTTCTGTGACTACCCATCTTACAGTGCGATCTATTCGTGCACATCTCCTCATGGATACTTCATGTAGCCTTTGTTTCTAGTTCTCTAAAATGGTATATAAATATGTTGCACAGGAAGTGATGCTCTGCCAACTAAGTATCCCGTCTGCAGTTGGGTTTACGTAATTCTCATCACGCGCAGTTATGCTGTACAACTAGCCGATTTCCTCTAGGTCCAAACAAATAGGTTCTACGAACCTCTCTCCTTATGATGGGTCTAATGGCGCGATGACCTTGTATTCTCCTGACTCAAATGCCATTTTTCTAGTCTTTAAGTTGATTATGGCCTGGTTGTCAAACACCCAATCCATACCAAGCAATGTGGGGTAAGTTTTTGTTTCATCCACAATTTCAATGACTTTAAAATTTTTTTTAGTGTGCACTACATCTAGGTCTACAGTCACTCTTTTTAGTCTGCCTATCGGTAGGAATCTGTGTGGGTTCGCCAGTTTCAATTGAACAGGTGAATATCCTAATGTGGGTTCTCCCATGAATTTCCATGTCTTATTTGGTAGTACATTAACTTCAGATCCTAGATCTAGTATAATTTCTTCCATATTGAAATATCCAATGTTGGCATTCAGTCTAAATTCCCTACTTGTTCTTCTTATTGTGTGTAGGTGATTGATAGTTTTTGGTTCTATCTTTTCTTCCATCTCGAAGCTACATTTTTCTAGTATGTTTGTTATAACCCTAAATTGCACCAGACATGCTTACCTGGCATCAGGCCATCTCAGATTCCTTCTTTGCCAAAACACTGCTGAACAACTCTTCTTAAAAACCTCTTTTATAAGGGCCCATGCGCCCTACTCCATTACTTCACATGTGTACACACTAGCTAACCTAAAACAGCCTGCATGTACCTACAAAAGCACAAAAAAAGGAAAGTTGCCGACGGAACACACAACTTTGGGTGAGTTAACTGAAACTCATGGCCATGCATGGTTGAGGGTTCAACCAAATACCTATCTCCTTCTGGCCTATAAAAGAAGGGGTAGGGATCCCATTTGGAAAAGGAGAATGATAGTAAAGAAACTCTGCCCAATTGCACATTCCCATTGTCCCAACCCTT
>CBVK0100809931.1:0-10088 GCA_900067695.1 Picea abies
AGAATCGGATTTGTGCCAAATGAAAGACAGTGGAAAGGTAGAGAATAGAGATACAGAACGAGAACAATGCAAAACAGTTTTTTGGCTATTTGGTACAAGGGAAAATCCTCTCAAGGTTCAGGCCCAGGGGGTCCCTTCGCCGAAGCAAGCTGAGATCAAAGTCGTGCTTCGACCAACTCAAAGGGAAACTTATAGGAAGAAAAGGGGGGGTATAATCAGGTCTAAAAAGTGATTGAACATAGAGAATTTACTTACATACAATGACTAAATACCAAAGGTCCCTTTCTCTCCTAATAAACTCTATGATTTCCCCACACCTTGGGGCTTCATCCCGGTGAATATGACAACCATGGATGGTCAAGAGCTATCCTAAATTACATCATCTACAGGTGAAAAACATGGAAGCAATCGAAGAGTCTTTGGGATGGCATAAATCCCAAGGAAAATGATGATGTGGCATATTAATTTTGTCATTTTATGAAAGGAAAATGATGATGTGGCATATTAATTTTGTCATTTTATGAAAAATGAATTTTTGTAATAGTTTGGTCTTGTGTAATTTGTTTTTGGCGTGTATATATTGTAATTAAGAGGTCAAATCAAATTTGATTTGATCCCTTTTTGATAATATTCCCTTTCTAGGACAAGTTTACTTTTTGGTAAAAAGACAAAAACACTTTAGGGTTGGTCCACTTGCCGTTTTTCAAAAAGTGATAAGTGTCTTGTGACCTAACCGTAAGCCTTCACCTCTCCTTTGTAAATAAGAGGGTTGGTATTGTAAAGGGAGGATGAATATAGTAACAAAGCTCTGCTGAAATTTTCCAAGACTCTTTGTGTGTGTGAGACTTGTTAATTTTTAATTGTTGGACATGTCACTTGTTGGTTAAGGGTTGAGGGGTACAAGTAAATACTTGTTATGTTATCTATCTCTAGAAGAGATTGGTTAGCTAGATATTTTTTTTTCTTACTTGGGTTTAACTTACTTTCTTTCATTTTATAACATCTTTGTTTAACTTGTTTGACATGTTTTAGTTCATATTTTCTGAAGTACTCAATTGTTTTCAACTTTCGTTAGTGGCTGAGAGTCCTAGGGCCCCTTAGGAAAGCCCTTCAATAAGCCTCTTAGCTTGTTGTTCATAATTGTTTGATTTGTTATCTTGTTCATGTACATTTCTGCTATGTTTTCCTCCTATTAACGTTGTTGTCCAAAACAAGAAAATTGAGCATTTTGGTCAATTCCCCCCATGGGACAACCACCTTAGTTGGTTGTTATCTATATTTTATGTATAAATTTATGTTTCATTTAATTCACTTTTTTCATATATCAACAATAAAATTTTGTTGTTTTCCTGGAAGGATAAAATCCAGTCAACTACTTTGCTTCTCCTAAGCGGTTGGGGACCACCTAAAGACCTATTTGAGGCAAAGGGAGCAACAGGACAACGAAGAAAAAACATCAAATATGATCTGTAAATCTACCCAACAACTCTCATATTCACCTTATATTCATTACCACATTCTAAATTTTTTGGCACACACCCATGTTGATATGTTTTTTTTATGTAGATAGTTTGAGTAGTTTACTTGTAAATTTCTGTTTATAAAAATCTGATTTATACTTTTGTAAATAACCATCACTATAGTGAATTTAGATAAGTAAAATTCCAATACCCATACAAGGAATTAGTTGGGGCCTTCATGCACATGGAGACCTTGCCACTCACAAAGAGCCTCAACCCATTCCTTTGGGTTGAATGGTATAATTGTTTACTTTTAAATTAATTTATTTTTTCATATTTTCATTGTATATTTTTTCATACACTAATATACAGGTGGTTGTCCCTAAATGGGCCCTGCAAAATAAGCAATCTAAAAAAACTAAAACAAAAACCTCAAAACACTTGAAAAAAAAGCAGGGGTCCACCCCATACACTCAAAAAAAAACCTATACTATCTAGATATATACATACACATATTATTTAGGTGTGACATATATGTCATGTACGTATTTACTTATTTTTGTGTAAAGTTTTAGGTAGATTTCAATTCATTGACCAGGAGGCATACTTGTGAAAGAAAGACGTGAGCTCGCCACATGGATGGATTGGTCCTTTATTTCAAGCAATTTCAATTTCATAGAATACTAAGTGTCAAAGCCAGGGAGTCTTCATCACGAGCCCCTTGGAAGTTGTCTAGTTAGTATAAATCGATAGGTCTTTCCCTAGTACCACACAGTCAAGGAGTTGAATAACTCATCTTGGTTGGAATACTACTATGCTTGGGTAAGATTAGATAAATCTCCCTTTAGGGGGGTCCTGGGACTCTTCCTTTTCACATGTATCCTTCTTCCATCTAAGTGGCTTTAAGAGCTCGAAAGCGCTAGTGACGAGAAGTAGCTAATCCCTTCTTATCTGAACTGCATAGGGAACTCTTCAACCTAACCATCATGTTGTACTAAGAATACTCTTCTTATACTGGTTGGCACAATTTCAGGATGTGTTTTCCTGATCAATATAACCTTTAAAACAGTGTGGTGTCCAAGGCATGTGTTAATAACAAAAAATTCACCAATAAAATACATTTAAAGTCAAACCTTTTGTCAATCCACACTTCATCCACAAACCGAAATTGCGGTTGTAAATATTCTCCCAAACATAGTTGTAACAACTTGTAAAAATGATTTCCATTTTGTTTTACATCCCCCCTTTTGATTTGACAATTTTTCAACATCACTTGTTGGATCACCTTGGGGGGTACCAAGCCATTCTGGGCTTGTTTCCTTAACTTAAAAGCTCCAAACAACTTGTTGTTTTTAATTTACAGCCATTTGAAAATACTTCGCTGTAGCCTTTAGTCTCACATTTCACCCTTTTTGTTTCACTCTTTCACTTGAGACATTAAATGGTCTATTGTCCAAGACCCTGGTTTACCACAGGAACCCATTCTGGGCCATTTTCCAAGGATTTAAGTGAGAGAACAACTCGTTGTTCGCTTTGTTTAGTTTTTTGTCCTAAAAATCGGTGAGGTCATTTTCATCCTATTGTCCATAATTTTCACCCCCCATGCCATTTTGGCCATCCAGGAAGCTGAGGGAGGACAACACCTAGGGTGGGTGGTCCTAAGAAAGACTTCTTGTAAGTATTTCACCTCTCCTTTTTACCCTTCATTACTGCCACAGGCGAAGGACCACTTCAGGTGCAGGTAGTCTCTGCCTCGTGTTGAGCTATAAAAAAGGTTGTAACCAGCTTCACAGCTGGATAGGTTGGATCTGTCCCGAAGGACATATTTTTCTTATAACACCTAATATCTGTGCACTTGTGCATGATGTATATTTCCACTGTCGTGCACATTGTGAGACTATCACAATCACTCTCACTCACATATGCATGGAAACCATCCATTTTCCCGCACAGACACTCCTATCCACTCATAAAAATGAATGTATAGCCATCTGTACGTCCCCTAGCCTCATAAGAAATAAACCAATATGCAGGAGGTTCTAATTGCTTACCTAGGTCTCATGCAAGTTGACTCCAAATACTCGTACTGTCGTACCGCTAAAAAATGCACGTAAATCAACTCTGAAACCTCAACTCATGCAGGTACAAGTGAAGTGGTATTATGGGCCCCACACCAATATATACGCCCCCTTCTCAATATTTAACACCCTCGTTCAAAATCTTAGGAACTCCATTTTCACACCGTTTGCAGCACATATATCATGACTATGTCACCTACATAGTGCCATTCTCCATTTTTCATTTCATCACAAAGCCCCGAGATTTTATTTTTTGCACCTTGGGCATAGGTACATGTGTTTCTTGTTCATTAATAATCAAATAACTGTCATATGTTATTTTTCATCAAATATTTTTCACGCCGGGTATTTGTTTTTGTATGTATAAGTACTTATCATGTGCACCAACCATCACTTCAGTCAGGGTCCTTCCCATGACTCCTTAAGATATATAATCAATACTTGCATGTAATTACTTCTTCTGTCAAGAGTTGCATATCCCAGTAGTCCCCTTCTTAAATTCACCTTTAGGTTCCTACCCGGATCTACGGTACCATCACCTTCATTGCATACATGTACTACCATCTGATAGCAGTCCCACCCCCGTGAGTCGTCCCCATTGACAAATATGACACTCATGTTGTTTTCCCCGTTTAAGGACATGAGTCCTTGTACCGTTACATCTCATAATACAAACCTCATACTTTTCTCTTATAATCTTTCTAACCTTCCCCATATGGACTCCCACATCATGCTTTGCTAGTTCCTTTAGATGCACCTTCACATCATCATGAACCCCCCACCCCTTACACAATCAATTTCCCATTTGCAATCACCTACTCTATTCACTTACTTCGTACAGAAACCCACCAATGGGGCCCCCAACCTTCATCCATTACATTCCCCTACTTGCACCCTACGAGGCCAAGCCATACTTCACTTGGGAACCCGTTTCTATACGTGTACTTCCAACCCAAATATTATTTATTTATTTGGTAATTGTATAAAGCACATTTCAAATTCCAACAAGTAGTGTACATTTTTTCTATCACAACCGATGGATTTTTTTTTCTTGTCACACAACAACCCATGTCGCCCTTGCTTGGGTCATTCCCCTTTCATCACCATCTTTGAAAAGACATATTTTTCATGGCCCCAATATTGATTATCACCAACACCCTTGTGCCAAAAATATGTATTTTGACCTATCATCCACTCCTTTACAGTCTCACCCATTCAACACAGCTTACCCAATATTTGGTCATCCCCCTGAAACCATATCATGTTTTATGTTTGTTGCTATCATTCCATTTTCCCCTAACCAAGGGAAATTCTCGAGTCCCATACATCTTGAACATTGTTCATGTCACCATTTCATCCATCTTCCCCTCCATTTTTGTCCTTGATACATGTTTGATCAAATCAATTCCAAGAATCCCTTTGCTTCTCGCAGTCACCCCCCTTCCCTATTGATGTCAGCAAAAGTTTCCAAGAAGATGGCAGGATCTTGTCTCTTAGTCCCTTATTACTGAGTAGTCTCAGGCGACACATAAAGAGTCCTCATCAGTTTCTGATGTCGTTGACCACCATGATTTTGACTCCAACAAAGTTTCATGTTACGACGAGTCTTACTATGCGATAGTTGCAATTTCCAGTACTCACTGAAGACCTCTGCATTTGTTAGGCCATCAATGCATCTGAGTTGTTCATACCATGATTCAGAGCTTGTTCAGTAATCAGAATCATCATCTGGCATTTTTTTATGCCCCTGAGAGCACTGCAGACATCTACTTCATCAACAATATTCAGTCTCCATTATTTCATTTATGGTTTCATGACACAAGCATGGGGCATGTTCGCCTCATTTGTACACAAATTTTCATTTTAGATTTTGGAGAATATCGGTCCCATTCATAATCCCCTTTTTCCTCCGATGGATCACTCTCACAGTTCCTCTCAACAGTAGCTAAAACTCTCATATGTTATGGAAATTCCAAGAAAAGAAACATTGATGTATTTCGACTATACGTATTCTCTTAAACTCACACATCAAGGGACATTTTTTATCACCAAAAAATCACTCATAGAAATATAGGCAATGGATGAAGAAAAAATCAACACATACACAACATACTTCAAATATTTACAGAACCAATTCTAGCAAGGTGACCAAAACTATGTAAAAGACCCATAAATTTGTGCACACTTCTAACAAAGTCAGTGCATGCACATTCGCGCATGTCAAAATAGATCCAAATGCGCAGAGTGCGTGGCTTGCGCGACTGCCCATGAAGAAACCAACGCGGATGCAAAAATGATGCATTTATGAATTTGGTCGGACCTCAACCACTTCCAAGGTGAAGTAATTCAAAACAAGACCCCAAGATCGACCCAAAATTTATCCTTGGGATGACTAAAAGGATGGGATGTACCTCAAAATCCCTCCCATTCACACTTGGAGCAAGCTATCAAATAACTTGTTATGGTTCTTTAAATAGGGGGCCATTGTATGCACAAATGGAGGAAGTTCATTGCATTGTTATGTTGTCCAAATACTCTTGGAGAAATCATTTGTTCTCTCAAGAATAGTTTGGAGTATAGCATAGGGAAATCTTTCCACCTCTTGGATAGTTTTCCATAGAGTTCTTCACCATTGTCAATTCAAAATAGGAGAGTACTAGATTTACTTTGAGGGATTCAAGAGCCATGCCTAGTAGGAATAGGGGATTCATAAATTCCACATTTCTCCTCTTGGTGTTCTGAATTTCAAAGACCATTCTCTATTGGGTAACCACTCTTGGTGTTCAATTTCATGCATCCTTTGTTAATGTTTGCTTAATTTAGTTTCCATTGTTTTTCATTCTTATCTTTCTCTATTTCTTCATTTCTAGTTTGTAGGTTCATTGACCTATTAACCATTGTTCTGTGTTTCTTTGTTGGTTTACCAAGGAAATCAAAGGGGTCTCTTTTTTCTTACCCTTGTGATCAAAATCTCCAAACATATTTTCTCTCATGTTATTTGAATTTCCTTGACTCATAACATACCCCATTCCTATTCTATGTAAGGAATCCGACAAGATTTTCCATGCATGCACTAGTGCACACAATGAAATTATCCTATGGATAAACGATATTCAAGATTGGTGGACTTGTTAGTAAATTATTCAATTGTTGAAAAAAAAAATCACATTTATAATTCCATTAAAAATTTATCCCTTTATTTTTCAAAGAAGTGATGGGATGAGAAATCTTTGAAAATCGTTTAACAAATATTTTGTAATATCCTGTTAGTCCCATGAATGATTGACCTCTATAACAATCTTTGGTGATGGCCTTCCTATAATCGTTTCTATCTTCTCAAGGTCAACTTCTATCCCTTCCTCTAAAATTTTGCATCTATAAATTTCTACTTCATCATGTTGAGTTTGGCCCATGCATGATCGATATTGAACCTATAGATATGATACCAATCTATAACACACCCTAGACTCACTTCTAGACATATGTCATGAAAACTAAATCTTTTCATATAATGAATTTTTAAAATTTATTTTATCTCGCTCATCATTCTCTGATACAATTTAATTAATTAATTGCATCCTTCATGAAGGGTCATATAATACTTATAATCCATTTTGATAACAAATTGAAGTATTCCATTCATGTGAAAAAATAGGCAGGCCTAATAAAAACATACAATACCATGCATAATTATACCACAATATGCACAACAAAATAAATTAAACACATATAAATACACCTAATACTCAACATAAAAGCACATAAAATAAATAACAATTATATTTTATGAAATCACCAACTAGTTGTATACCTCAAACATTCCACCTAGACATAAACATTGTTGTTATAGCACTCTCAACAATAGGTCACCCCTGAGTTGGGACTATGACTCCACTAAGGAAAATGATACCTTAGACAATTCAAGTCTCACCATTGGCACAAAAAATGGCTAGGCCAAGGTACCAAACTCGAGTATCAATTTCAACCTATAGCTCTCCATTCCACATCAACCTTCATAACCCAAGGAAGTGTACTCCCTTCTCTGCATCTCAGTCCCTTGGAGTATCCCACTTCCTTTACATGGATCTAGGAATTTTATATGCTACAATGGAGTCTCTAAGAATCCTACAGGCTTCACATGTAGGGAAACCTGTCCCAGAAATTTCTCTCTGCAGGACTCAAAAATTTCCTATGGAAACCCAAGGAGAATTGTTCACCCAAATCCACCTAAGATCCACAGATTTCACAAGGTAAAAAATGTCTTAATGGTTCACTTTCTCACACCCCATATCCTAGAGAGATAATAACAAGAATGAATGAGAATATGGATCACTTTCCCACTAAACCAAAAGTTTATATATGCATGTTCCCTTTTTGAAAAGTGGAAACCAAAGAACTACTTTCCACTTTGGAACTCATACTTTCACTTGAGAACTTATCCTAAAATAATAACTTAGGACTTAGGACTTGAGAGTATATTATTATATTCCTTGGGTTAAGACTCCTTGACTTATCCCCTATCTTAATCCCTTATCGCCCCCTTTTCCCTCTCGTGGATTCCTAGCCCGCATACTATTTTTTCTGACTTGGTTTGCAACCATGATATATTTTATTAATATGTAAAAGTATGATTACAATTTGCACTATTAGGCTCACTAAAATTTAATTATATAGGAATTGCGGCCTAATATCACGCAGGAATTTTTTCCCAAAACATATATGCACAAGAATTTCAACCCAAAAACCATATTGTCTCACCATCCTATATAGAATATGTACATTTACAACCTTTGGATCAACCTTAGGATATTACATACCATGAGAATATGAAATAATAAAATTAAATGTTCCTTATTCATCTTACCATCACCAATGTTTGACTAGGCCAAAGAAACCTTTGCAATGAATTTTTACCATTATGGTCGGCAAATTCAACATAATTGTTGATGCATTGGCTTGGGTAACTTATAGGTTGAATGTGACAGAAACCTGATCATGATCCTTGAAAATATAGTTATATAACATGGAAAACCATACAAGCAGTTGGAAGTGAGCACTAAAAAATCTTATGGCTTCATGAGATAGAAGTAAACCCATTCCAAATTTAAGATCCTCCAAGTGATTTTAGGGAAAACATTAGTGCTAGGTTGGAAAATTAGTGGGATTAAAGTACCAATTTGGCTTGAAATGTCAAGTGGAATAAGTGTGCTTCACATACCATAAACTTGGTTGACTTACTTTCCTAGTTAGTACAATGACCTAGAAAAATTTACTAGGAACATGCATGACACTATAACATCATTATTATAGCATGTGAAGTGCATGACATTATAACCTCATGATTATAGCATGTGCAGATAAATTAGTGGTAGAAATTTTAGTTGAAAAATCTATCATTAAGTACCAATTCTATGTTGAACATATACATTTTAACAATTGTTACAACATGGAAATGGGCATTTTGCAAGAGCTAAATGGAAGGGGAATCTCACATGATTTCGATGTTATGTCACTCCATCAACTTGAAACTCCACCCACTACATCACTGCTCTTGGATCAAGAAGAGTAACTACTAACAATGCTTATTGATCTCCCTCTAGTATTTCTATCTCTACTCGATTATAGCCACAATAGACTCACCATGGACTTCTAAGCATGTCTCCTTTCTTCAAGCAGGTTTTAACATAAGTGATATGGATCTCAGGGAATGAGATTTGTGTTGAGTCTCCATTTTGACACTTCTAATGTTCTATATTTCCCTCTATCTGAGCCTATTTTACCTATGCTATGTGTATATATTTAACTATTTCCTCCATAAATACACTTGATGACCTTGTTTATATACATAGAGAGGTAACTTATGGTTAAGGAATTATTTGTTTAGTTTTCTTGAGTTAATTCAATTAAATTCTTGATTATGTATGATAATAAGCACTTGACTCTTAAGTAGTTTGGTCTGGTACCTCACTATTCTGGTACTACAACTATAGCATGATCTGATACTACAACTATAGCACAATCTGGTACTGTAACTATAGAGTGATATAGTACCCAGTCTATTTCGGTACCAAGGATCCACCTATTCCAGTACCAAGGCTCCACCTATTCCGGTACCTGCACAACATTGCATCCGATACCAACACACTCAACACTACATCTGGTACCAACACACTCAACACTGCATCTAGTACCATCACACTCAAAACTACATCTGGTACCAATCTTGCGCATGATCTAGTACTGCCTTTGCGCATAATCCGATACTCATGGTTGCAACTATGTTTCATCTGGTACCAAACCCCTGTTTCCAGAATTCACTTGTTGAACCAGTATGTTGATGGAGATTCCAAGAAGTCAGTTGGATCGAAGTCTCTAAAGATGTTTTTGAGATCACGATAGAATTCATCACTCATGCACTTCGTGTCATGAGGATGAAGTCCATCCCTAGAGATTTGATATGAATTTCCAATTGTAATATTTCAAAAAATATTTGATAATTATCCTTAGATCTTGATAGTAACAACTCACCTTCTTTATAAGGGATGTTGTA
>CBVK0100810001.1:0-11184 GCA_900067695.1 Picea abies
TTGTATTTGCCATTGTATCTTTTCTGTTCTTTTCTGAATATCTGTTTACAGTAGACATTGTACAAGGTTAGAATTTACACTGACGAAGGTGTTGATCTTATGGGTGGAGAATGCACTGGAGGTTTTGTTGTGGTTCTTTCAGACTCCTTGTCAACTTCTTGTTCTCCATCATCCTTACCTATGCAAGTGTTATTTCCAGGTTGATCTTCAACATCTATATTTTCTTCTTCTTCTTCATTATTCAAGGCCTTTTCCTTTGAAATGGTACTTCCACTGTTACCTTCATCTTTATCCTCTAGATCTTCCTCCTGCTCTTTATCTTGTGACTCATTTTGGTATTTTTTACCATTTTCCCCTTCAACCTAGGGTTGTGAACCTTGTCCTGAGGGAGTGGTAGTATCTCTAGTTGTATTCAAACATGTTTCCACATCCAAGGGCTGCAACCCTAGGGGTGGCTAGGTGTTTAGTATTTATGTAGTTGCTTCATTGAAAATGGGGACTGTTGTGTCTATATCCTCACTTTCATCATCATAAATTATCATTTGATCAACAATCATTGGTGCCACTCCACTTAGGATTGACGATGATGTCAAAATTACAGTTGTTGGTTCATGTTTTGGCTGCCCTACCTGTACCTGCTCCACATCTCCCTGTTCATTGTTTCCCTTTGGTCAAGTGTCCCTTGGGGATGTTATTTCCCCTTCTCTCATATGTATTACTGGAGTTATTATTGGTGGCCTTAATGCTTGAACAATAGGTCGATGGCCGTGCTCACGAGATACCCTCTCTGCTTCTGCTAGGAGTCGTTGTATTTCAACTCTTCTTGACGACTACTCTGCATTTTCATTTTGTGCTTGCATAGTAGCCTCTATAGCATGTTCCATCCATTCTAATTGTTCATCCCTAGGCATGGCCATAAATCAAGTTAGGTCTGTTTTCTCCTTCCTTTGTAGGAGTTCCTCCCAATCCAGAGCATTTTCAGTGAAGATCTCATCTTCAAAAATGTCATGTGCAAACGACCAGTGAGATACTACCCAATTAATATGTTGGGTCACTAAGTTATTGGGGTCATGTTTCCTGTATATTCCAATGTAAAAATTGTACTCGACCTGATTCTGAGCTTCCTGCCTGGCATGCGTGGTTTCCTTTACAAAATGATATCCTACATATAATCCATATGGAATGAATGCTCTTTTTTTGTCCTTCACTAGGGAGGCATTAAAGCCTTGCAATATAGTATGATAACATATCTCCCCAAGCACCAACCTATTCGACACATGAGCGGGCAATAGGTGTGGGGCCCCGGTGGCTCCAAAAATCCTAAGGTAAGTACTCCTCTCTTCTAGGTACCAATGCCCTATCCTGGATATGACCTTTCTTGCTGCATATGAAAACCTTAGGTAGTTTTTCTTGAAAATTAGTGAGTATACTCGAGCCAGGAATCCATCGCAGATTGCAGTGTAAGACTTCTTATACTCGTTTTTCCACAAGACACTAAAATAAAAATGGACTGAAAACTCTGAAATGTGCCAACTCAAACCTAATCCTGTAAACATGTTCCTAGTGTGTTTTGCGTCTAATAGATAAGGTTCCATGAATAAAGCATGGGTTTCCACTACTTTTGGTTTCAGTTCCTCCTCTACTCCGACACTCAATTGTTTAGATAAAATAACACCCGAGTTAAAAATGCTTCCATATATAGCTACTGTATATGCTAGGGGAATCCATGCTTCCGAGAACTTGGAGAAATCCTTATCTCCATATAACTAGAAAATCAAGGCCATCAAGAACATGTAGGGCTCTTTGATGTTCACTGTATTGTACCATAATGAAGCTCTATTTACAAATTTCTTATCTTCCTTCCACCAGGATGCCAAAAATTGACCAATGTTATGGCGATTATAGAATTCGACCACGAAGTCAATGTTTAGCCTGAATTTGGGCTCCTTGCGTTTATAATATTTGCTTATCTCTATTAGTAGGAAAACGCCAACACATTCCGAATCCACATTGTTTATTAAGCAGTTTTCATCATCAGTGTAGTGAATGACCCACTCTAAGGTTTCTATACAAGGAAAAACTGGGGTCCTGATGCCACCACGTATAACGCTAACCGTTTTATGTTTTGAAATACATGGTCATCCAATACCCTTACTTTCGGGTTGCTATGAGGCATGAACTCGAGGAAATCATCATGGTGGATTTTATTATACAAATCGAGCTAGGAGGGCATACGTACCTTGGATGTCGTGCTTGCGTTTGTGTCCTTGTAGAGTAGTGGTGGGCTTGTATGTTTCTTTTGAGACATCTTGATCATTGGCTCCATGTTGGGAAAGTATTCCAATTCTTTAGAAGTTGTGCTTAAGGCTTCTCCCACCTGCTCATTTCTTCCCTTCCACGTATTTGGCGACTAACGGGTTGTTGGTCTTCAAGGAGGCATTTTTCCTATAGACAAAAACTCAATTCATTTCTATATCTGTCGAAAACCTTCAAGAGGAGAAAATTTATCATAAATACCCGAGCGAGAAGGAATTTTCTAGTTTAGTGCTTACCAGTCTCGATATTTACAAAAAACATGACAACATTTACCTTGAGAAAAACACCTAGTTACTCAAGAATTCTTGACAACAAGAAGATCTCAACTACTCTATGCAAACAATGATAAGATAATCAAGACAAACCAAATTCAAATAGTGTGTTTCTGCCAATCCCATCTGAATTTTCCATGATCGAGTACAACAAAATCCTTATGGATCTTTAGGGATTAACTACATCGTGAACGCCATAATTTGTAGTTAATGCAATACGCAAGTTGCTGACGCAAATGGACGATAAGTTGGTNNNTGCTGACGCAAATGGACGATAAGTTGGTCTATCGATAATTTCAAACAGTGATGGATTGAAATGCATTATTGATAAGAGTGAGGATCGAGGCATGCTCTTGTTTTAAGGTTTGAATGGAAAACATTGAAATTTGGTTGCCAATCTCGACGTGAATGAGTTGTATGCTTGCGAGACTTCTTGTGGCAATTTTTTAAGGTATTGATGTGGAACGCTTGTCATGTCGCTTGAAGTTCGGGGATCCCCTTAGCTGACATGGATAATTCAGGGAGGTTGAAATTGTGGAATGATAAGAGAAATGAGTGTCACATGGATGACCCAGATCGAGTGTAGTGGTTAAAAAGGGAAAAATGGACGGTCCATAATGCAACTAATTACGTCATTAATCAATCATTGACAGAAGTGTTAGCACATATAAATGACCGATCTTGGGTTCTGGTCCACCAATGCTGACAACGGGCCGTTGGCCATCAACGCGTAGTGAGTTCATGTGTTAAAAGTGTGGTATCATGGTCCTGGTTAGCCGATGCTAATGAACTATCGACGATAGATGGTTGAAATTCATGGGTCCTGATACAACTGCACTTGTTTCGTGCTGACGACTAACGTAACGTCGATGTCGATGAGTTCAAACCTCGACTAATTCCTTTGACCTTTCTCATCAAAATGTGTGGTTCCTTGGTGACTGATGGCATGGATGACGTGACATACCTGGGTGACATGGAAATATGTCATGTTCTGTAGTTGATGATGTGTCAATGCCAACATGGCTAACAAAGTGGCGATACGAGCGTCTACGTGGTGGATGACGAGGCGAGGTGACATTTAAAATACCGACATGGATTTATGCCACACTATCATCAGGTGAATTTTACCCTAAGGAAATGACGATTGGGATGGTATTTTGAGTTAATCGAATGGTCACAATTTCAAGGAAAGTTAACCCATCAACATTGAGACTTGGCTTGTCTTTTCCAATTCTGTAGTGTTCGAAGCTGGGCATCGATCACTGATACTCATCAGCATTGGCGAATCTCTTTACTCAATTACCTTATTTTCGCAATGTATGTTGGCACGACCAACACCCAGAATTTATCGGTGTCGACACTCTTAATAAGTGACCATCAGACATTGAGAACAATCAAGTCTTGACAGGGAATTCGATAGTTTTGAAACTATTAGGTGTTGAAGACACCCTTTTTAGCATCTAAACCACCTAGACTTCTCTCTATTCTAGTGATAATTCATATTAAACTCGTGACTCATCTAAGGAAAGAAAAACAAAATAGGAGAACCCAAAACCTATCATGGTCACATGAAAATCAAAGCATAAGGATGAAATTAAAAAAAAGTGGTACCCCAAAATTTTAGAAATTTTGAGGGTGTGTTGAGTGATCAACACTCTCCTAGACCAACTTGTTGACCATCCAATCGACCACCTTTTGAACTCTAGTTAGTTGAATTGTCAACCATCAACTTGACTTAACTATTCAATCGATCAATCACCCAATTGATCATCCCTGACTAGCCAATCAGTTAAATGAGTTTCCGCTGCAAAGAATATAACATCCCAACAACTATGAGTTATTTTTCATAGCCACCTATCTACGTAACTTGGAGAGTGTTTTGCACTTAATGCATACTCAAATTTTTTATGTGATCTTCATGGCTCTCCAAATCTATTTACATATGAAATGGGGCTGCTCCTAGCAATGCCCATCTAATGTTGGTCGTGTGCAACTTGTCACCTATGATACAACGATGCTCCACATCATTGGATGATGTAAACGTGATGGTACCTCTCTTACTCTTTGCATGGTATATAACACCATGATTTTAACTCACTAATTTTATCCTTTCATTATTAGACACTAAATGATATGTAATACATTGTGTTTCTATGATCTTTGACATCCTTACGTAGAGAATATGTTCTATTACAGAGCATTAGTTCAATAGTATTTGATGATTAAATGTTGGCATTTCATCATCATCATATATTATTCAATTCAATTATTAACCACACTCCAATTCATTGGAGAAGTATTAGTCAAATTGTGCTCAATAACTACCTAGACACTAATTAACACATATGGCATTGCCATTAGAAATTCACTAGGATGATTCATAATTTGGATGAGTGACTATTGATGATAAATAGATGCTATAACTATCATGATAAAAATGTAACGATGTCATAGTTGTTGTTATCAAAATATGCTCAAATTTACCCCTTTACTTACCATCCTTGTTATACTTGTAATCACAATATTTGGGGCTAGATAATAGTCAATCTCAGGAATTCATTTGCTAAATTCCAAAGAACATCACACACCAACCATGTCATACAATGTTGATAATAACTGCTATTCTATATCTATTAGGTCATAACACATGTTTACCACCATATTCAAGCATATTTGAGTCCCCCATAATGACATCTGTCCGGAACTTGCAGGGGTTACTTGTATTTGTGATGGTCTCTCTTTGCATACTAAATTATTTTGATACTTGTGCACCCTGTGAAAAACCAAACACCATTGATTTCTCTAGTGTCCTTATTTTGTTAGTTCATCCCTACCAAGTGCTTTGATTTGGAAGGAACATACATACTCAACGAGAACAACACTGCATGGTCAAATAAATCTATCCTTATTCCCCTTCATCACATTGATATCCCTATTTCTAACTTTATCAATGCTTGTCTTGCCTCATTTTACTAATTGATATGAATGCATAAGTTTCAAATGAATGAATAATAAGTTGTGTAAAAATAGTTGAGGAAAAGGTCTTGATTACAATGTGTGTTCGCATATGATTTTAATTCCATGCATTAGAGTAAAGATCACGAGATCCTTGCTATTCAAAATCATTTAAAACTATTTTAGATATGCAAGGGAACATATTCAATCAAGCTATAATAATTTAAATAAGGGCACTTTGTCATGGCCTCCTTGAGAAAGAAGGGATTTGAAATCACTACTTCATCATGTTCATAAAGGCAAGCAAAGGAGTCTTGATGGTTATAATTTGAACTTCAATTCATAAGCATATGCAATCCAAGCAAATAGAGTTAGTTAGACAAATCGATTGAAGAAATTTATGGGTCACTATGCATTTAATTTCTAATCATAGATAATTTCATTGCTTCGTCCATAGAATTATCACAACGAGCAAAGGAGAATACTGCAATAAAAGCATCATAACATAAACCAAGACATTTCAGTAAGATCTCTGCAAGCAAGAGGATGATTGAAAGTATTAAATTTATTAATACATAAATAATCTAAACCCATATCGTCATCCAATTGAACTTCAAAGCAAATCTCAAATAACCATTGAGTGTTGGGTATGTGTTATATTCTTTGCACGAGTAGTAGTGTTTGAGCCTGAATATCAGTTTGCAGTAGATATTGTACAAGGTTAGGATTTACATTGAGTCATAAGCATTCATGCATAAACATAACATCATGATCAAAACAAGCGTGTTCAATGATTCCACAAGCTTACTAAGAGTGCCCTTAAGGTGAGATACACAATGATTGTTTACTTTTTATACATTTTTGTAAGCGAGAAAACTTTCATGCAATATCTTCTACATTCAATAACCTTCACATGCAATAATCAATGATTTACTGTAAGGATCAAACTAATCATTGGCCACTCAATGAGTTGAGGACATTATCTTAAACAAACAACATTGAATCAATGTTGATCAATTCATTGGTTGGATCTTCTTTGTATGCTATGACCTATTATAAGACATCCATGGATAAGTGTAAATTAATTATTTAAATATAAAGATCACAACAAACATGAAATNTGTAAATTAATTATTTAAATATAAAGATCACAACAAACATGAAATATTCCTTGTTATCCCATCTTATTGTTGGAGATATTACACACACCTAGGATATTTTTTCCTTATTTTCCTATGTTTATTAGTCATTATTGAGGGTCTGCTATTTTTTAGGAACCTCTCCCACATTATAGGAGAATATTCTTTTTAGTTTAGAGCTACTTAAACTTAGTTAGACTAGTAGAAGTCATTCATGCATGGGAACCTCGGTTTTGTCACCAACAGTTGCATGTGCTTCTCTCACTTCCACAAGCGTGACTCAATTAATTGAAGACTGCATGATAGTTAACTAGGACTAGGTGGCAGTTAACTCTGGTAACTGCCTGTGTGTGTCCAGATATCTCTAGACCACTACTATGGTGCATTGGATTCTCTTCCAGTGTGCATTAGTTGAGCTATAAAAAAATATATCATGTGTAAATTATCATTCATTCATTTGAATAATACATTTTCTCATTCTTTTCTCTCCAATTTTTCTCTCATCTTCTTTATTTTGCAAGCTGCGTTTGTTCTTCTGCTAGCTAGATATATTGTGTAGGTACTCACCACATTCTACATGGTATCAGAGTCCACTGGTTTCTAGGAAGAAGGCGCAACAACATTTTTTATTTTTAGGTATTGAAGATTGAAGAATGCAGGAAGAATGGAATCTCCGTTGTCTATCATGCTAACACCGTACAACTACCTTGAATGGAACAAAAAGATGGAGATTTTTCTTCGAGGTAGAGGATTGTATAGGTTAACCATGTCTATGGAAACAAAACCCACATCACTCATTGAAAAATCCAAATACCTCAATAGAATGGACGAGGCTTACAGAGCCCTTTGCATGCAAATATCCCTTAAGTTGATATTTCATGTGTCTTCTTGCAAAAATTTAAACGAGATCTGGATCACCATGGAAGGACTATTTGGAAAACAAGATGAGATGAGAGGCCACATGCTCGAGGTGGAATTACTTGCATTAGATTTGAAAATATTTGAAAACATCCATGATTTCTTCACAAGGTACAAGGATTTGTTGCTGCAACTCAAGGCTTGCGGGGTTGATAAATCAAAGGAGGAAAAGAGAATGGTTCTCACCATTTTGTCAAAACTTGGTCCAGATTATTTAGTTTTTTTTTTCTACTTTCCACACTCAGAGGTTGACTGTTGGAGCATCCTAGACTATGCCCTCTTTGGAGACCTTCATTGAGGCCTTGATTCAGGAGTAAGACAAACTCATGAAGATGGGTGTAATAAAAATCTCCAAAGCGCATGCACTTGCTACACATGATGGCAACAATTCTCAACATTAAAAATCCAAAAAGAAAGGAAAAGAAAAGGCACATGTAGAACACAATAAGGAAGGGTGCTAAAAGTGGAAAAGGGAATAAAGGAGAGAAGTGTACCTACTGCAATCAAGGATTCCATCCATACTCCGCATGCATGAAGAAGAAAATAGACCTTATGACTCAGATTATTCAAAACAACAACCTTGGGGATCAAATTCCTGGGGGTGCCAAGAAGAAGCCAGAAGATCATGCCCCCAAAGGTTATCATCATGCATTAGTTGTTGTTCACTCTTCATCTAATTCCTGGATCATGGATTCAGACATATCCCACCATATGGCTGCCACACAGGATATGATAGGAGGATATCATATCCTCCTATCCTCATGGGGGATGACTCTCTAATCGAGGTTGTCAGAAAAGGGAGAGTAGAACTAGATCATAGAATTTTTGAGAATGTTCTTCATGTTCCTCAAATTTCTATGAATATGCTCTCGGTGTATCAAATTACACACTTAGGCTTAGGAAAAAAGGTGGAGTTGACACCAGACTCCATGTCCATACTTGACATGCAAGACAACTCTAGGATTGTTGTCAGGGAGGTAAATCATCCATTTCAGTTATACACTTTTTCTAAGTTTATTGAACCCGATTCCTCTTTACTACTTACGCATGCTAATGACAGTAGTAGACTATGGCACGAGAGGTTTGGTCACTTGAACTTCAAGTCCATGCAACAACTTAGCAATAAAGAGATGGTCACCAAATTACCTGATATACACTTTTCCAAAGGGGTTTTTGAAAGATGTGTCCTTGGCAAGCACCCTCAAGAGAAGTTTGAGAAGGGGAAGGCTCATAAGGCCTCCTCTCCATTATATATGATTCACAATGATCTCATGGGTCCATTCCCGCATCCATCCATTAACAAGGCAAGGTACGTGCTCACATTTTTGGATGATTACTCATGTTATACTTGGGTATTTTTTCTCAGGCATAATTCTGAGGTCTTTGAGCATCTCAAAGAGTTCAAAGCACTTGTTGAGACTTAATCAGGGAGAAAGATCAAATCCCTCCGTACAAATAATGGGGGGGAGTACATAAACAAACACGTTCAAAATATTTTTCTTGAGGCTAGGATATAGTTGCAACACATAGTACCATATACTCCACAATAGAACATGGTTTCTATGCAGAAAAAAAAATCTCTCAAAGAGATGGCCTCTTGTGTGTTGCATGCAAAATTGATTCCTCCCAAGCTTTGGGCTGATGCACTTAACTATTCCAATCACATTTAGAATAGATTCCCTCACATATCTGTTAAGGACAAGACTCCTTTCGAGGCTTGGAGCAACAACAAACCAGAAGTCCCCACTTTCGTGTCTTCGACTCACGTGCATGGGTCCAGATTCCCTCTAAAAATAGGAAAGCACTCGATCCTCAGAGTACTGAATGTATCTTTGTTAGATACCTAGATGATGTGAAGGGACACAAACTCATTTATCCCTCTACAAACCATCTCACCATTGAGCGTAATGTTTAGTTTGAGGAAAGTCTCTTGCATGCTCCACATGAGCCGCATGCATGTACTTTTTTCCTTCCACCAGTTTGAGATGATGAGTTTTCACATTCAGACTCTACTTCTGATCTGAGTTTTGATATAGAGTCATAATATTCAAAACATGAATATGCACAGTAAGTACAGGCAGATGAGGAGCCACAACAGAGGCCCAAGTGTGCATAGACCACTCTTCAAGATGCATAAGATTATTTTAGGGATCCAACAGATCTCACGAGGACTCGATCTCAGTTAAAGGATCCCGCTTGTGTATTCACAACCAATGAGCCCATGTTTCCTATGTTGTGGCCTAGTATTCAGACCCGTAAACCTATGGCGAGGCTACAGGGAATCCTTTTTGGGAATCAACCATGTAGGAGGAGTACAACTCCCTTCTTGAGAACCAAACTTGGGATCTGGTTCTACTTCCTTCAAGAAGGAATCTTGTCAGATGCAGATGGGTCTATAGGCCCAAGAGAGTAATGGATGAATAGGTTAGAAGATACAAGGCAAGATTGGTTGCCAAATGTTTTCAATAGGTTCATGGCATAGACTATGATGAGAGTTTGCTTCAGTAGATAAGATGGATTCCATTTATTTGACCCTTGCTATTGTGGCAACCAGAGGATGGGAAGTCCATCAGATGGATGTGAGCAATGCATTTCTTGATGGATATATCTTAGAGGATATTTACATGCATCAACCACCTAGCTTAATATAGGATTCATCTTTGGTTTGCAGGCTCAAGAAGTCTTTCTATGGCCTTAAGCAGGTGCCGAGAGGATGGTACACCAATATGGACTCCTACTTGCTGTCCTATAATTTTTTGAGATGCAAATCTGATCCAAAAGTCTACATGCTTAGGAATACTGATTTAATTTTGATTCTAGTTATTTATGTGGATGATCTTTTGATCACTGCCTGCTCGACTTCATCTATTGTTGTAGTGAAAAGGATTCTGGATGACATGTTTTTGATGACGGACAAGGGTCCACTCCATTACTTCCTTGGTCTCGAGATTAGTCAAGATACTTTAGGCATCAAGATATCTCAAGACAAGTATGCTTGGGATCTCATGGAGATATTTCACATGACATACTGCAAGTATTCCCCTACCCACTTCCTATCTGGGGTGAGAGTTGAGGATGGCAGAGCCACTCCACTGGTTGATAACACTCTATACAGACAACTAGTGCAGAGTTTGTTGTATCTCTCCCACTCCTGACCCAACCTATCATATGCAGTGGGAGAAGTCTCTAGGTACATGCAAGAGCCGCATGAGTTACACTAGAAGGCTACAAAATGTATCATTTGGTACGTTCGGGGCACCATAAATTATGGGATCCACTATGAAATAGGTTGCAAGTTGGATCTCATAGGATTCATAGATTCTGACTGGGCAGGCGACTACATTGATCGTAAGTCCACATCCAGATACACTCTCAGTTTGGGTTCATGACCTATATTTTGGTCGAGCAAGAAGCAATATGCTATTTCTCTATCTTCAGCCGAGGTCGAGTACAAAGGAGTAGTTAACTCTACCATCAAGGAATTATGGATACAAGACTTCCTTACAGAGTTGGGCATCCAGTTCCACAAACTGACTGTCATTTGGTGTGACAACCAGAGTACTCTCAAGTTTTGTAGAGACCCA
>CBVK0100810006.1:0-10475 GCA_900067695.1 Picea abies
AAAATGCAACACTACTACTCGTGCAAAGAATATAACACATACCCAACACAAGCTCTATGGGGAACTAGACACTCAAAAATTCAAAATATCTTGGTTTCCCTTGATTAATTATGTCATGTTCTTAGGGTCGTCATTCAACTAGGCAACCTTAACATTGAAGTAAGAAATCATTGTTTCCCTACATATGGCCCTTGGAAATTTTCCCAATTTCCACATGTCCTCGTATCTTTTGGAAATTATGTGTGTGATTCAGTCATCTCTAGGGATGGGGTGGGCATGGAAACCTAGTGATCCCCATATTATTATCTATTAAAAAGTTTCATGGGAGAATAAGTATAGGTTTGAGTACCAAAAAATATGTGAAGAGTTTCTAATTCCCATGTACAAACTCCTATTCTGCATGCTAGCACCCTGTATGATTGAAGAAGCTCTCGCCATTATAGGGAGAGTAGGTGACTGGTACCTACTCGAATATGGAATGTATATCAGGGCTTATGGGACTATGAAATTCCTTCACATAATTCCTAAATTCATCCTGGATAGGTTGATTTTTAGGAAATTTCCTACCACACATGGATACATGGAGTATCTTTACAGAGATAAGAAACCAATCTAGCCACCTATGTCACTCTAGGTAAGCTCATACTTATTTAAGGAGATCAAAGAAGATCATGCAGAGGTTAACACCTTGTCTTCTTTCAACTTCATAGAGGAATGATTCCTTAGACATGACCCTTAAGAGTCATCAATCTGTACTTCTATAACTGCAAATACATATGGACTTATGAGTCAAAAATTTGGGAAGAAGAAGAAATCCATCACAACGATATAACNNNGAGTCAAAAATTTGGGAAGAAGAAGAAATCCATCACAACGATATAACTTATGATGAAATTATCTTCAAAAGAGGAAGAAAATCTCAACACGGGGGTAGAGTAGAAGATGAAAATAAATCCAGAAAATCACAAGAGAAGGGGAGAGAAGAAGAAATATGGTTGAAATCCAAAGAGGAGAAAAAGAAGAAAGAAGAAGAGGCATACAAGGTAGTAGCCAAATAGAAAAGGAAATAAGACAATCAAAAAAATAAATAACGAGAGGAAGAAGAGAAAAAAAAAAAGAAGAAGCATAAGCTACCGAAGAAAAGGTAAAAGAGGAACAAAGAAAAGAAAGGAATAAGAATTTGAGCACAAAATACAAGAAGAGGTAACAAAATCTAAAGTAGAAGTAAAAGTATTAGAGATGGTAGAATCATAGAGAAACAAGGAAGAGGAAGAAATGAAGAGAAAGAAAGATGAAGAGCAAGCACGAGACCCTATGGAGCCATATTTCCCAGGGTCATCTACATACATCCTTTTTACTAGAGGAAACTTTCGTCTTGGTGAGTTGGGGATGGGACCTTTCATGCCTTCAAACTATATAAAAGTAGCAAACCTAAGATCCTTTAGATTCAACAAGGACTCAAGTATAATCATGTAGTGAAAAGTGAAGAAACTACCATTAACTGGGTTGGATCCTTTATCAATGAAAACTGAGATAGAGGTGGTCAAGAACATTTGACAAGATCCTCTAGCCATAGCTTCAGTTTGCGTGGCCTTCTCTCAAGCATTTGGGAAGTATTCAAATAATTTATTGTAGGAATTAGAAGAGGATAAAGAAAGGATAAGGACGACGGAGGAAGAGTTTCAATTATACAAAGGTGAATGAACAAGCGTCTAAGAGTTCATAAAGTGTCTTGAAAAAATAAGGCACGACCTCCAAAATATGGACAAGGACATGTACGCAGGATTGAAATTTTTCCAAAAGAAGGATTCTCAAATCAAGGATCAATTAGATAGAGTCTGAGCTAATAACATGGAATTCATTGGTATCAGGGATGATCTAGATGAAACAAGACAATGGGAATCTGATAATCCAAATTTTCTAGAAGATCTTCCCTGGATGATCGATTGGGAAGGTGAGATAAATGATGTTTCCCTAGATAATTATCAAAAATTAGGAGAGAATATGGAGAAGGAGTTGAAATATTCACTCGCAAGATGTGCCAAGATTCACAAATATTCCTTCATTCTTATTTTTAAGGGTCATTTTACTAAGATTGAATATTTAGGCCAACCAAAGATAGATGAATAGGTTGTAGTAGAGCTAGAGGAGAATATGAAAGAAATGGAGAGATCCACTAGGGTACTACTCAAAATATCTAGTGTTGATATGGATAACCATATCATGAAACCTGCCAGAACTCAAAATATGATACAAGATTTCATGTCAAATATCAAGAGGGACATGGTTACTCCCTCTCAAAACTCTATAGCCCATGAATTTTCCCTAGATTCCATATTGTACG
Organism: Picea abies; assembly: GCA_900067695.1. NCBI lineage: Eukaryota > Viridiplantae > Streptophyta > Pinopsida > Pinales > Pinaceae > Picea > Picea abies. Next base: position 2,345 of record CBVK0100810006.1, read on the forward strand.
ACAATATTATTTCCATTTTAGGTTGGCATGAAACATGGGCTTCCTACATTAGGGACAAGGACAAAGGGAAGAAAATGGATTAAATTCGAATTTGAATCAATCATTATTTCTTGTGCCAATTATATCAATTAGAAAATGAAAATAGGGATAGTTGAGAGTTTTGTAACCGCTTCTTTGGAATACAAGAAGTCACAATGAGTAGTTACTTAGGAAAGTTATATAAACCATAAGAGACCCATTTTGGAATGGGTTGTTCAAGATTGTAATTTTGGAGAACTATTTTTCTAATATAATATTAAGAAGCCCTCAGGGCCATTTTGACAGAGAGAATCTATGTATTTCCTTGCATTTTTTCTTTCTATGAACTGTTTCCAATAGGATGTCGACTATTTTGAAGTGTGTAAGAGTTGTCTTTTTATTACTAGTTTTTTTTCTATTTTAAATAGATAGCCTTTACAATAATTGTTGTTCTCTTTTTATGAATTGTTCTGAGATGATGAGTAGATTTTCATGTATGGACTTATAGTTAATACTTATCTGAATATATCTTCATATGTATATGTTATTAGACTCTGTCCCTTTGTTACAACTATTTGAATGAAGGATTTATGAAGGGATTGCCAACATTTGGGTATGTTCATTTGCTAATGTTAGCACTCCTATATAGGATATAAAAGGTTTCTTTTTAGCAGCTAAATTTTTTTTTCATCTGCATCCCTTTACATTAAACCATTCACTCACCCTCATACTAGTAATGGAAGTCGGGCCAAAATCCAGATGGGTCTCCTAATATAAATTCTGTGAAGTCTAATTGGGACCTCATACTGGGCAATACCCCTATCCGTTGAAGGGAATATTTCCCATGTAAACACTACCGTAGCCTAGTTATTATGCCTGCAAGTGTTTGCAACTGTTGTAGTTAAGATTTCTTGGCTTCCAACATTGGATATTTTCTAGTTGTTTTGCACTAGAGCTCTATAGGTGGGATAACCTAAGGGCTATTTAGTAGTGAAGGGTATCCCATTCCTTGTGTTTTGAAATACTAAGGATCATAAGAGAGGAAATAAGTTGGGTTTATATATAATTAATGGGTTGAAGAGTGACTTCCCTAGCTATGTATGATGTTATAAACCTAGGCTAGTAGGAAAAGCCTTGGCTTTAATAATAAATTGGGCTAAGTGAGGAATCCATAGCTTTAGCTAGTAAATTCCTCCTTGTTGTTTCATCGCTTGACATATGGGTAGAACCTACTCGAGCTTGTGCCTATGGATGGGTGGAAAATGCTCCCATGGAGTTGTTTTTCCAAGTGCAGATGATGAAAGTGAAGTTGTTAATTTATATTGTTTGTATTCTATATACTAATGCTTGTGGTGAATGTTGTAGTTGATAATGATGTGCTTATTTTTGAATTTATAATTATAGGAATTGACATTGGGGCTCATGAGTGCATACTGGGGTATATGGTAATGATATATATGTTGAATAGAGGGCTGCTACAACCATTAATTGTAATATAGAGGGAATACTTATGCCTCCGTTATGTATTTAGTTTCCAGTGATGTTGATTGATTGTAAATGTCCTTGTGGGTAGCCCAAAAAGGGCCATAAACATGAAGGAAAATGTAAATATATGTGTGAGAAACATTGTATATGCAAGTTGCTACAATTGTATAAGAATGTTGCTTTAATTTCCCATGTATCAACTATATTTACTTAATGTATGAGCATAACAATGTTTTATGTGTTAAGATGCCCAATTGTACGCATGTGTAGTTGATTAATTGGTCATGATCAATGTTATTCTTTTACTAAACTACAATTTACCATGAATTACATATAAGAATGTTGGTTACAACTTAATTATGCAATTGTGTACATTACATTGTGGTATCAAAGCAAGAAGTTGGTGTGAATTTGGTGGTTTCAAGAAGTACCCAATATCCTCAACAAGGCACATAGGGTATTGGGTATGTTAGAAGAAATAACCAATAAGGATTACATTCCATGTGACAACATCTCATTTAGGAATTCTTACAAACACTTGGATCTATTTATCGTATTCTAGAGGTAATAAAAGGGCACATGTAGGTAGAACACTTAGTAGAGCTAGGCTATTTTAAAAATATTCCATCGTGCATTAAGGTCACTGATTTGAATCTAGGATTAGAGATTATTGCAAGTGGAGATAATTTAAAATTATTTTATGGTTTATCTTTTGGAAGAATGAATACTAGTCCAAAGATTTTGTTAAAAACTCAACCCACCTCAAAATTTTGGAGTTTTTTTTCTTAAACGTTATGCTAATTTCATGTTCCCTAATTGTGAATCTTCTCCTTAATATATCTTGTTATCCCTATGCACAAATTTGGATCAACATAGTGTTGCATATCAATGCCATTACATTACAAACAACAAATCTCATCAATCCACATGGCACTTATCATATAATATGATTTAAAGAATAATTGAAAGAACATTGTAGCTACCTAATTCACCTATGATCATAGGAATTTTAGAATGCTTGAGCTAGGTTGAAGTATCTATAAAATGCTAATGAAAAATGAAAAATGAAAGGATTTCAAGACTGGGAAATTTCTCTTTTTGGATGTTGAAGGGACAATATGACAATATACCATTTTTAGGGTTGAGGTGCAACCTTCTAGTTGGGAAATGGTAATGTACTAGCACATCAGACAGCCATTCCTTTATTTTTCCACCATCCTTGAATTATAAGTGAGGCCCAAAATGCAAGGACTAAATAAATTCTGGAATGGTTCCCAACTTTGCATATTATGTTTTAATAAAAGAGAAACAACAAAAATTACAATTTAAAATAAATGAATGATAGTCATTGCAAAAACATAGATACAAATTGGCTAAGGTTAGGTTATTCTATCTCCAACCTAAAATGATGAATCGCGTATTAAAACACTTCCCATATGAAGGACTCACAATAAGTTCCCTAATTTCTAAATTGATTGCAACATAACAAATTGGTCAAAACTAAAACACAAGTTACTAGTGAAAGGAAATTTCAAATAGAAATTGGCAATACCTAAAAAAACTGCACAACCGTAGAGCTAGCAACAACATATGAGGTGGAGAACACTCTTGGAACAATAAAATGCAATTTCTACAAAAGGGAACAAAAAATGTATCATATACTAACCGATATAATGTTTATTTATCCATTTTTAATATTTAATCAATAACAACAAAAACAAAAGATGCCAAAACGCATACTTGCTCGAACTTCTCTTGGTTTCAAGAATAATTTGTTTTCTACAAAGCAAGACCAACCCGTGTGAAGGTGGAAGCACATTTGACCCCCCCCCTCCCACATCACTCTCAATTCCCCATACCCAATATATCTACTAGAAAATAATTGAAATTAACATAAAATAACAAATTTTATTATTACAATATTATATATGTCAACAAAAATATTGTTTTTTCTATAAGTTGTCTAGTCCTATTATATCTAATCACTTCCTACAAGGTTTCTTATTTTTAAAAAAGTCATGAGAGGCACATTCCTGACTTAATCCTCATTTTTGTTCGGTGGAGGATGCTCACTTGTTGATTCTTCTTTCCTACTAAAACACATCACACATCTTGTGCCACATATAGGTTGAGTGGGAGCAATATTGACTATAGAAAAATGTAAAAGATATATAGTTAATACAATGTACTCATTATTAGTTTGTTCAATACTTAAATGTAAATATTGAAATGATGTTTAATACTTGGTTGACTAGGAGAGGCTGTGGTTTGGTCAATCTCCTCGTCTTGTCTCCCAGTATCCTTATTTATAGCCTCCAAACTTGAAACAACAAAAAGTTATAAGTATACTAAATCTAATCTAAATCATCAATATCATCATACATCCGATACATGTACATGCATACTATCTTCACAAGGTCACTCTCTACTATCAACCTCAATATTGCTCATGTTCTCCAACATTAAAAACATAAATATATTAATTTATAGAAAAAAATAATCTATAAACTCGATTACATTTAATGATCATTCAAGATTAAGAAAAAATATTTACTTAAACATTTTCTGAGGTACTAGGAACTTTGTGATTGCCCCACATTGTGTACTGACAACTACAACTTAGAATCTACACTTGAACACAAACTATTTTTGTTTTTCCATAAATACTCGATTACAGACCGTCCTTAACCATATATAGCAAATTTTAATTATTTGTTATACTAAATTATACACTTAAATAAAAATTGAAATAAAATGTGAGAAGTGAAAGTATGCATGATAATGTAAATAAATAACATCCAATCACTTCCAACATCTAAAATGTCGCTTAATAGATCAGTTTCATGGCATAAACTGCTAGCTCACAACGTAATTATAAATGTCGACACCTAATAGCTTGAGGCACCCTACTCATTACGATAAATAGAAACGACAATTGGTCGGTGGATAAACTTACGACTTACATATAGTACCGACACGTAGCCATATGAAAGTTCTCTTATGTCGTTTAAATCTATCATGTACATGCACGCGCATACAAGTTGACTCGTCACAAAAATATTAAGTAATGGCATGCCTTACAACAACAATAGGAAGAAACAAGAATACAATATTGAAATAACCGTCGTTATTTCATCTAATGCAATGACATGGTCTTTAGCAACAACTTATATGTATTTTTATTTAAAAAAGCTTTATAATGCATTGAATGAGTGTGAATAAATTGATCGTGAGATGTATTTTATATTTATGCATCATTACAGATGATGCATAACTACGGACATGGTCACTGCAGATGATGCATAACTATGGACATGGTGCGGACTTGGTTATTGCTCATCACCGTCCTTGTTATGTGAGTGGTCGTTGTTAGTTATAATGGTGGATTGATGTGGCACTGTGAGGTGTCAACAATGTGGAATAAGTTCTAGTTTAATGATGCAACGTGATCGTTGCACATGGTGCATAATCATGGACTTAGTCCCTTCTTATCACCATCCTTGTTATGTGAGTGGTCTTTATAAGTTATGATAGTGGATTGATGTGGCATGGTGAGGTGTCATCAATGTGGCATAAGGTTTAGGTTAATGATGTAACATGATCGTTGCACAAGGTGTATAACCATGGGCTTGGTCTCTTCTTATCATCATCCTTGTTATCTGAGTGGTGTTTGTAAGTTATGATGGTGGATTGATGTGGCATTATAAGGTGTTATCAATGTAGCATAGTGATGCAAGAGGATTGAGAGCATGGCTACGGGTATGTCAAAAACCAAAGATGAGGATGATGATGATGGTGATATAGGGGGCATAAAGATATGCGATTGAAGAATGGTTGATGAGCCATTTACGAGAAAGAATTTCCTAGAGAACCAACGGATATAGCAGTTGGTGACCCATGTATTCCGATGGATTTTATATGGACTTCAACAATGTTTATATTTGTAGGTACAAGAAGAACAAGATCTAGGATGATGAAGGAAGAAGACCGAAGATTGTGGAAGACTGAAGATGAAGGAAAAAAAAAACAAGAAGATGGAAATGAGACCAATTCAAAGGAGAGTTGAAGAAGTCTTATTGGATCACAAGTATTCATTAAAGAGGAGTATGATATATCTCCTACTTGTGATCATGAAAAATTAATTAAATAATAAGCTTTGTAATGAGGTAGAATAATTCCATAAAGTCTACGTGAGAGTGAGAAATGAGCAATGTTAGGGATATGAAGATTTGTTGAGAGATCCATGGAGATTTGTTGAAATTTCTTAAGAGATTTTGTGGAGAGATCATAAGAATTAGTTATGGAGACAGTTGTGTATTTGTTTGAACTAATTAGCTAATTATGAAATAATTGTTATAGTCACCTATAGTTATATAAGAGACCATTTGTACACAAAATGAAACACACAGGAATGGTTGAATAAACAATATCTCCCCTTCGGGGGTTTGAAAGCATATTTCCTATTGTTCCTTGCTTTTGTTTTAATGTAGTGTTGTGTGTTTATGTTTGTCGTTGCAACTTTGCTATTATTTCAGTATCAGAGAAAAGATGTGAGTAGTTTGTGAGATAATATCATTTTTGGTGAGAGGGTGCTACTTGTAGATGGTGTACACATGGTTTTAATGGATGTGGATGGCGTGTAATTCAAGGGAATTCGCAGAACTTGGAGTCACTTGATTGGATGGAGAATTCATCCTTCAAATCTCCCATGGAGAATGCATAGGGCTTGACAAGAATCCACAACGATTTTGTGGAAATATCTGTGATTGTGAAGATGGGGCTCTATAGGTTTTCATCCAACAAGACCGTGAATGGAACATCTAAGATGAATTTGACTTTATTTCCTTTTAAAAGAGAATCTAAAGGGATAGAATTCAAGGAGGAGGAATTAGGTGCAATCAAGGAAGAAGAGAGTCTCAAGTCCTTCATTGGAATTACATATAGGTTTTTGACCTTTGTAAGAAATATTTCAATGCATCTAGAGACCTGACTAGATTTTCCTATGTCTTATGATGAAGAAGATCCTGACTATTTAAATTTGTCTGATATTCAGAAAGATAATTCTTTGGATATTGAACGTCTAGCCCCAAGATTGGTTTCCCTGAGGGTTGAATTGTGTCTGATTTATATGAGTGAAGGTTGTGGGTATTGTTCAAGAAATATGGAGGTTGAAGCAAAGTATATCGAAGGAATAATTTCCATTTTGTTTGTAGCATCCAATTCAAAGGATGTGTGTAGCACACCGAACCCCCTAACCCTTCCTTAGGCTAGTGGGGTGTCAAAATTTTATTTTTTGTTTTCTCAAAACCACCTTTCTTTATTTCCTATAAAATCAAATTCTGGTTTCATAATCTAGTTCTTCTCATCGAGATCTTTCCAACGACTATAACCATGCTCTGGATAAAAAATTATGTCCTTCTAAATTTTCTAGGCCTTCATTGGCGAAAACGACCACATCGCCACATGGCACCCACATGGCTCCACCTCATCTGAACAATGCTACGAGCCTCCATCTGGCACTGACATGGCTGCAAACATGGAACTGACCACCATCCCACTGGGGGTGTCTACACACTACACTTAACACTACTTACACAACTCTAGTATCCGATATTCCAAGGATTGACTAGCCGGGGCTCCGAGCCTTCAGGTAAACTTATACTTACTCAACCCCTGAGCACTCGATCTGGTGGCCTAGATGGAACCATGGACATGTGGCCCTATCATAGCCTTCCACCTATCTTGAAACATGACACCACATGACTTGATATGGAGCTCTACTCTAAGAATCTAAATTACCTTGACATGTGGCACAATATCCACATGACACATGGACCAACCACCGTGTGACACATCATCTTTGATCATAAGGATTTCTCCATTCAAGTGTTGACACATGTCCACTATGCATTGGCTTGATTACATCATACAACGCCATTGGCATGTGCTCTCCTCCACCCATAAGTTAACAAGGTTGACGGTTAGAACCCTTCTTGGAACCATGCTCCACCGGGGAAAACTTAGACTTGGAAAATATTTTGGGGGTCCATTACTCCAGCATCTTGGGGTGTTAACCTCTCTCCTGATATTTACTAAGGAATTTTACAATTGTGGTCCATTCGTCCTTATATCCAACTAACAAGAATTAAGGAGGCCAAATCAAAGGTCTTCATGCCCAACCAGGCCCACCCATGCCCTGTGCAACTGTAACACACCCCGCCACCCACAAGACGGGGTACACTACCTTCAAGACCACCCTTGGACTACTTTCTCTTACTGATACCTTTTTAAATTAATAAGGACACATAAAAGAAAATATCTGATGACACGTACAACAATAACCAACAAGCATGCATATTCTAAAGATTCAATAAAACGATAAATAAATACACAGCGGAATACATTCATATACAAGTAAATAATACCATATCAGAGAGCCTTTATCTTTATAAAAGAAGACACCAACTGGCTGCAGACCAAGGACGTTCCACCGAACTGTAGACACTACTGCTCCAAATCTCAACAATAGTGTCACCCCCGATCCATGGCTATGAATTGACAAGGATGGTTCCACATTTTTACTTGGCTTCCCAAACTAGTCAGCACTCAAGCTCTCACATGCTTTCCC
>CBVK0100810030.1:0-29165 GCA_900067695.1 Picea abies
GTTTGAAGGTGAGATATATGTAGATTCTTTGGAAAAGTGGTTAAATCTTCTAGAAGGTTATTTCTTTGTCCATATTTTTTCCAATAGAGAAAATATCACCTTTGTGCTCCTTAAGGTTGTCCTCCATGTCAAATATTGGTCGAAAACTTACTGGGAGAAAAATTCCACAGAGGGGTCTGGAATATTTGGGGCCGAGCCGACTATGGATTTTTTTATGGATGTAGTCAAGGAACAATATTACCCTATTGGAAACTATGATGACCAGTACATGCTATGGACCATGTTGTGTCAAGAGAGGGGCCAAGTAGTGCCTAAGTTCAGAAATACCTTCCATACCTTGTGAACCAAACTAGGTATCAAAGACTACAAGAAGCATCTAGTTCTGAAATATCGTAGGGCTCTACACAGGTACATACAAATTGAAATGAAGTTTCTTGACATCTCATCATTGGGAGCCTCTTATCGATATCCTATCAAAATTGAGAAGAAATTTAATTAGCAGAGCATCTAGGATTTTGGTTATGCAAATATGCAACAACTAAAGTTTGGTAAAGGCACCCCTCACTCACAGAACATCCAACCTCAAGACAACTAGTCCAAACCATAGGAAAATAAGGGTAATGGGAAAATGAAGAAGGACACTAGAAAATGGTGTGACTTCGACAAAATACCTTGGCACAAAATTGATGAATGTTGCTCAAAACAATCATTTGTGGTTGAGCTCAAAGAAAAATATTCAAGCCCCGACTTAGATTTTGATTAAAAAAACTTAAAAAAGAGAAAGATCATTGATTTTGAACCCACTACTACTGTCGCGAATGCAAAAATCCAACCAGAAGAACCAGAGGATATTGAGGAGGTGGAGTGCCTCTTCCATTCACGTATGTGGGTGAAGGGGACTCCGATGCATTTTATTATCGATTTCATAATATACAAGAACCTAATCTCACTAGAGGTCGTATGTGGGTGTGGAAGAAGATTCTACATGGAAGACTAGTTCTTGAGATATTGGCAAACATAATATCCTGAATGTTTCATCCATTTTGTTAAAAAACTTATCTTTCTCAATGGTGGAATTAGTCTCTAATTTGGTTCCCATTCTAATCTAATAAATTCCTTTTCTTTTGAGGAGAAGGAGAACTTTAGGATCCCATTCAAAATAATTGAATTGCTCGAGGATCATTGTTGGGGGTTGATCCTTTCCCTATTTACACTCCAATCCTTTCTAACCTACAAAACAAAGTAGGTGATTTTCCTTGCAATCTCCTTTTCTCTGATACCATGTGAAATTGTTGAATATCCTGCATAGAGAATCTAGTTGCAAAAGAATAAACAACTTTCAAGCTTGATACCAAAGGAATGAAGATAAAATGAATGAAAACTTACTCGACACAGAATGAGTGAATAATTTGCAAGAGATATACTCTACATGGTGGGATGATGCATCATAGTTTATATTAAATAGCTTATTAGGACATGCACTACCTAAAAACACTATTAGTCTACCACCTAGTCTTAGTTAAGTAGGAATGCAATCATCAGTTAATTAGTTATCCATAAGTCAAGTGAATTACACTCATGAATTCACAATGAATCTTCCCTCTTAGCCTCTTTCACATGTAATATGCACTCATTGTGATGATTCCAAGGTAGGAATGCACTCCTCATGATGATTCCAAGGTAGGCATGCAAAACTAAACTCAACTAGTGTAACTAAAGTACAATTGAAGCATGACTCAAGAAGAGGTGCACCCTTGTCTAGGGGAAGAATATTCTCATCCAAGTGAGAATATCTTGGACCAAGTGAGACTAAGTGCACCCTCATACATGGACTATATAACAAAGGAAAGTTGATGTACTAGGTAAATGTGGATGTATTCTAATAGTGGGAAACTTATTTTCCATCATAGACGTCTTCTTTTGGGAATGGATCATATATTATCCATGGGATCCTCCTACATGGAGAATTATCCTTTCTTAAATATGTCACCCCTTTAAAATGAGCACTCCCATCCTTTTCCTTGGACACCAAACCAAGAGGAAAGTACCCCTTTCTTTGGATACTATGTGAAAGGTTCCTAAAATGGCATACTTTCATCACCCATTGATCTAGATGGATATCAATGACCACCCACCTATTCATCTAGCTCAAAGAACAATTTTCCATTTTGGTAGCTTTTACAGTTTTTCGAGTGCCAAACTTTCACTGCCATTTTGAGGCCCTAAACTACGTTGTTTTGGACTTTTGAGGGGACAAGGATTGTTAGAGGCACACCATGACCCCTAATGGAGGTGGTAATTCCTGTATAGACCTTTCCTACAAGGTATCAAACACCCCAAACTAAGATCGTATGAAAAAGTTGCGCCCTTGGGAAGTTGATGTATCAACTACCTGCATTAGGGCCCGCAAACCTTTTGGCGTTTCATCTTCCAGGGTTAGGGTTTTGGATTTTATTTATGTTAAAAAGGCCTTTGGAGCCTCATTGTAAATATCATCATATTCTTGTGAATGAGCGTAGCCGCCACATCTCTTCTCAAAGATAACCTTCCACCATTCTAGCGAGTTCATTCACATTGTATTTTTACAGTTTCTATTCCCTCATTAATAAAAATTATGCATTACTGTATCTCTCTATATTTGTTTCAATATATCCATGTATTTCATTGTTATATCTTTACCTTCATTTCATTTCAAAAATAATCATGATCATTGGTATCAGAGAAGGCTTCTCATTTTCATTTCTTAGTGCATGTCCTTGATGAGGCCAGGGTATAGAGAGTTGGTTGTCGAGCTAGTTTCTCTTTAGGAAAAACATCCCAAGTGGCCTCCCATGGTAGAATAAAACAGAGATGTGGGATTAGAATATTCTATTAATCTGTTGCTTGAGGAAGCCCTCACGTGACAGAGGACAAAATGATGGATAATTTTACCCAAATCCTTGGATGACGGTCGACAATAGAATACACATATTCATCAAGAAGCCACTTTGGAAGAACTATCCCTTTCAAGGTACCAATTAATTTTGGTATTTCGATGTTTGAAGGTGAGATATATGGTTTGAAGGTGAGATATATGCAGATTCTTTGGAAAAGTGGTTAAATGTTCTAGAAGGTTATTTCTTTGTCTATATTTTTTCCAATAGAGAAAATATCACATTTGTGCTCCTTAAGGTTGTCCCCCATGTCAAATATTGGTGGGAAACTTACTGGGAGAAAAATTCCACAGAGGGGTCTGGAATATTTGGGGCCGAGCCGATTTTGGATTTTTTTATGGATGTAGTCAAGGAACAATATTACCCTATTGGAAACTATGATGACCAGTACATGCTATGGACCATGTTGTGTCAAGAGAGGGGCCAAGTAGTGACAAAGTTCAGAAATACCTTCCATACCTTGCGAACCAAACTAGGTATCAAAGACTCCAAGAAGCATCTAGTTCTGAAATATCGTAGGGCTCTACACAGGTACATACAAATTGAAATGGAGTTTCTGGAGATCTCATCATTGGGAGCCTCTTATCGATATCCTATCAAAATTGAGAAGAAATTTAATCAGCAGAGCATCTAGGATTTTGGTTATGCAAATATGCAACAACCAAAGTTTGGTAAAGGCACCCCTCACTCACAGAACATCCAACCTCAAGACAACCAGTCCAAACCATAGGAAAATAAGGGTAATGCAAAAATGAAGAAGGACACTAGAAAATGGTCTGACTTCCACAAAATACCTTGACCCAAAATCGATGAATGTCGCTCGAAATAATCATTTGTGGTTGAGCTCAAAGAAAAATATTCAAGCCCCGACTCAGACTCTTATTAAAAAAACATAAAAAGAGAAACATCATTGATTTTGAACCCACTACTACTGTCGTGAATGCAAAGATCCAACCAGAAGAACCAGAGGATATTGACGAGGTGGAGCACCTCTTCCATTCACGTATGTGGGTGAAGGGGACCCTGATGCATTTTATTATCGATATCATAATATAGAAGAACCTAATCTCACTAGAGGTCATCAAACATTTGGATTTTCGAACAACTCAACACCCACAACCATACAACATTGGATGGCCTCACTAGGGACAAGATATTCATGTCAGCCAATAGTGTCGCCTCTCTTATGACATCAAGCACTTCAAGGATGAGGTATTGTGTGATATTTCCCCATTGGAAGTATATGATGTTCTGCTAGGATATCCATATATGTGGAAGCATCATGTTATTTATGAGTCTCTGCCTTGTAGTGTCATTGTTACTTTCAGGGGTCATCTCTATAGGGTACCAGAGTTAGTTCTGACTACTATCCCAACAAAATAGTTCCACAAGGTAATCTCTCATACTACAATGTTTATCCTCTTCACAATTTTTTCTAAAGGTGGAAATAAGGACATTGCAACCAATGTATCCTCAACCCAATACCCTTTTATCCAGCAGAAGTAGATCAATAATATTGTAGAAGTGCATAAATATATTCTTACTACACCTACGGGGGTTCCTCCACACAATCGAGTCAAGAAAAGTTATAACATATCCATTCATACTCTTCTTGTTGCAACTTCATCGACAAATTATTCCCACACTGAGGAAGATCATGCAGTTATATTGGTTGAATGGATCTAATCCCTCCAACAATAGGATTATGACATCCTTCAACAAGCTAAGCATGATAGCTTCTGCAATAAGGTGATCAACTCACCAAGGTTTAGATTCAACAAACTCTTCCCATATTCCATGGGAACTTGACACAATGGGGACAATTTATTCCTAAGTGGGGAGGAATGATATAGATGGATATCAATTTCCGCCCATCTATTCCATTATTTCAAAGAACAATTTTCCATTTTGGCAGTTTTTTACAGTTTTTCAAGTCCCAAAATTTCAAGGTCATTTTAAAGCCTTAAATGACGATTTTTTGGAATTTTTTGGGGCCATGGGTTGCTCAAAATATTCCTTAAACCTTGGTAGAATATTTACTTCTTGGATAGACCTTTCTAATGAGGTATTGAACGCCCAAAACAAAGATTATATGCAAAAGTTACGCCCTCGGGAAGTTGACGTATCAACTACCTTCATTTTGTTCCAAAAATAATCCATATCACCCATCTATACTTTTTTTCTTATCATTTTATGTTAATCACTTCCTTTTTTATACTTCCTTTATCGTTTCACTGTACTTATCATTAAGGTATGAACCCTCCCCCATATGCCACCATTATGATATATTTACATAATTATTAAAGGAACTTGCTACTTCCATGTACTAATATTACCATGCAGGAGTAATACAACAAAGTGGTTGCAACTATGAGATGCTACAATTTCATCACAAACCAATTGATGCAACTATGAGATGTTGTGATTATGGGCACAAACCAATGGCCGCAACTCCAAGTTCACAACATTCAACGCTTAATTTTCCAATCGGGAATAAATCTTCATGGAGAAAGGTGACAAGAGGCAAGTGGGTGATTAAAGGAGAAATCTGTTTGCCTATTGAATCAACAAACGCTTGAATCTAAAGGAGAAATCAGTTTGCCTATTGAGTCAAGAGAGGCCCGAATCGGTTAGCCTATGGTTGTCCATATACCACTTTGTATAATTTTATACAGTAGGCATGTTGTATAAGAACTTCAACTTCCTTAGAGCCTAGGAGGAGGAAAATGTTCTAGCAATTACATTTTTCTACTATTGTATTTTTGGGACTTTGACAATATAATTTTTGTTCCTCCTTTCATTCACGTGTTGATGTACTCGTGATCATGCGATTATTTTTCATATCTGGGTACCTTTCCTAAGGGGGTAGGGCCCCCTCCTTAGTGAGGAACTTCATGTAACAATAGATTTAGAGGATAGCATTTTAATTTTGTTTAGTCTATTCTGTATTTATTTCCTTCAATTGTTGCAACTCCATATCCGTGGTATCAATTACTTCTTGTAGTCATTTTTCCTGATTTGTTGTCATTTCATAATCGTCGCATAGCTTATTTGATTTCATGTTTATTTTTTCGAAATCAAGGACAAACTAATAGTACTACTTTGTTGTCAGGGAGACGTAAAAGAGAAGTAGTACTATTAGTTGTGTGGGTTTATTTTCATTTCAGTAAAATAAATGGTATGATTTTTTTTTCAATAATTTGTAGGATGATTTTCTAACTCTTTCTATGCCTAAAAATAGAGATCAACAAGGTAGATTTATTAGCTCTTCCAAAAAATCCCAAAAAACTAATAGTGTGGGTCAATAACAAAATGGGAAGGAGCATCATTATCCAAATAATTTATCCCCTACAACAAGTTCTCTTTCCAAGAATAATCGTGAGGCCTTTCCTCAAGAATTAAAGACTGTACAATGATCTCTTCACACCAAGATTCCATTGTTAGAGGAACAAATGAACGAGAAATATCATTCAAAAGACTTCTTTTTTCATGAGAAACCTTTGCAAGCGAAAATAAATGGCCCATGAGGTTGTTAAGGAGGAGCCCATGACTTTTGGATTCCCAATCAAAGAAACAGATAAGGAAACCAAGATGAAGAACATCCCTCATTCATCTTTGCCAAAATTTCATGGATTATCTAAAGAAGATCTCAAACATATATCACAATATCCTGTGCAGATGTAATGTCTGACCCTAACACGTTGGGCACACATATTTGGTGGTATTGAAATGTGACCAGAATCGCACCTTGTAAATTTAAAACATGAAGCCTTGCCGTGCCTCTAATTACTTTGGCGCATATGAACAAATTTCTTTTCTATAAACAACATGGGAGACCTACCATCTCAATATCCGTTGTTTTTATTATTTTCGGAATTTGAGCATAGATATCTAGGATCTGCATACTCAATTGCAAGGGTTGCAAAAGAATTCTATCAGTGACACAAAGTTCCACGAAGACAATTGTATGTCGTGGATAAACAGGTATGGAAATTCGATTTCATAGTTGTGTGGTGTGTTTGGAATAAATTCTCAATAAAAATTCTTCCCTAACAAATTCGTTTTCACTGTACATCATCACTAACAAATCCAATTTTCCTGGACTTCCAAATCTTAAAATTGAACAAAAAGAATCGCCACCTTCGTTCGGTATTATAAATAGTTGAGCGTAATTTTTCAATTCAAAAATTTTGAACAATGTCTTTCTGATAGTGTAAATCATGCCTCTGCAATTTGGAATATCAAAATCCCAATGAAGAATTTCGTCGTTTCTTGGGGACAAATATTTATTTTTGTAGTTATCCCTGCTTTTATCGATTCAATTTCCAGGCTTACAATGCTTTTATATTCAACCTATGGATAGTTCCCAACAAGTATTAATGAATTGTTAGTGCTATTATAACAAACTAACTCCATTTCAATTTCATTTTGATTATGATTCGTGACGTGTGCTCGTCTGTAAGGGGAGATAATTCTTCATCCCGAGGGAATGGATAAACATGGGATGACTTATAATAATAAGTAGAAAATATTATGTCACCAGCTATGATGAAGGTGGGAAGAGAGGCGCACACTAGAGCATCATACTCATGTAAATGATAATCCCGAAAAATATTTCGTAGCTTCCGGATATTCCCTATATCGCATATTTCTCACAAACGTAGGATGCAGAAGTAATTCATGGAAGTAGTTGTCATACCTGTGCTCTCTTCCTCTTCTTTATAATGATAATGCAAATACTTCATGGCCACCATCATAGGTCTTCATGGGAGGCTATGGGTGTAGCGATGGCATCTCATCTTTTGTTTTTTCATACATGGCATTCTTTCGGATGTGCTCTACCATGGCTCAGTCTTTCAACAACTGTGGGTGGTAAATATAACAATTGACTACTTCGCCTGAGGTTTTCCGAGTTCACATATGGGGATGTCCTCTCTTCCATGTGAATATGGAAGGGGATTTATAGAAGTATAGTAAACATTTTTCGATGTCATTAATGTGAAAGATAATTTTTGAGATGTTATTTGTGGAAGATAGAGTGTAGAGAATTGAATAGGAAAACCAGTGGGATTATGCCTTTTATTTATGGGTAAGGTTTATCTTTTATGTGAATTGCATGATCATGGAAAGGATGTCATATTTTATAGTCTCATAAACACTTTTGGAATGCATTCATGTTAAACAATGTATAAATTAGGATAGAAAAAATAGTGGACTTTTACTATGAAATGACATTGGGTGTGGACTTTGTAAATGTTTCTAATGTAAATTGAAAATACTAAATTACTTAATCACATATTTTTCCTTATCAAATGCATAATTTGGTGATGAAATGCTATGTTGGTTTATGAAATCAAGGACATACAAACTAGTTGTGTTAACATAAAGTCGGTGTCGTCATTGTTGTGAAAGTTTCAAACTTTAACTAAGAGGCATAGGAGGCCCTCAAACTTTAATTATATCTCTTGTCTCTCTCTCTCTCACACACACACATCAAGGAGACCTAGTCTTAGAATCATCTCATCTTGTACATTTGTTTTATTGTAAAAGGATGTTTCCCCCTCAAAGAGGTTTCACATTCATTATTCTCTCTTTATCAAGGCATGAAGTCAATCCTCTCTCTTTTTTAAACCATTCAGTTGTTTGGTGCATAACAGTTGGAATCGAAGAATTGATCCCAGGGTTTTTTTCCTTCATTCCAGTCATCCTGGAATTTTTGCTATATTTTTTCTTCGGCGAGGTTTCAGACTATGAATTTTTTAGGATTTTGAGAAGACATGGTGAAGTGATTTTGGAGTCTAACAAAATAGTTAAAAGTACCTATGGTATAAATTTTGGGTTTCCATCATAGATAGAGAATGTACTTCCTTTAGCTCAATTTTTACATTTTTCTCCTATTTTCACTTCTTTCATATTGGTTTTTGGTTGGTTTGAAGTATTAAGGTATACCATAAATATGTTTTTACTTGATTCGTCCTCTGTTAGTTTCATTTAGGATCATTTCTAAGAAAAAGAGAAAAAACATCATTTTGTTTTCCTCTTTACCTTTTTTTCATTTATTTTCCTTGTATGAACTCTGAACAGGTCAAAATTAAATTCATCTCATATTATAGAGTAGGTTGTGTTCTTTTATTCCTTATTTCATTTGAATCATAAGTGGACTTTAGAAGAATTGCATCTTATAACTGGTTTTTAGGCATTTTTTATTTCTTTTGAAATTTGCATTCATGAAATAAAATACATTTATGATTTCTTTTGAAAGTTGCATTCATGAAATAAAATTACTTTGGCTTTTAGAGATCTAAAATTTGTTTAGGAATTTGATTTTTTGGTATCCATTTGTGAAGCTATTGTTGCAATGATTTTCACAAATTGTGAAAATGAACCTCTTTCTCCCCTCCATAAATAGAATTCATCGAAAGGAAATGAAATTGCATTATCTTGCATTCTAACACCTTGATCAATTATTTGGATTAAAAGAGTTAAGAACATCATCAAGTACACTCCGTACCCTTGAGTAAAAAATAGACTTAAAAACAACTTATAATTTAAAAATAACTAGATTCTTTATCATATCAAACATACATTAGTCTAGGTTCTAGGGACTTGGCTTAGGATTAGAGGATAATCTCTGGAAGGAAAAAAAATTGAACTCAAAATTAATTAGAGAGAGATAAATCCATTAGTATCAAGGTGTTTTTTGCATGAAGGTTACTCCAATTGTCTCTCACACCTTTGCTAGCCAGTATCGAGCCTTCATCATCCTAGGTTGTTTTTCGGAAATCCCCTTTGATTACCAGTTTCTTGTCTATTGAATCTTATCAATTTGATAGGGTGTGATATGTGTTTAATTGTTTCTGTTCAACCTTAGGTTGTTGTTTTCTTTTAAAAAACATATTTCACCATGGTTGACCAACCTCCTCGGGGATCTTGTAGACAACGAGGGATTCCTCAAGAAATAGAAGAACCACCAAATGTCGAAAGCTACCCACATGGTTGAAAATACACACTAAATTTCCATATGACATACCCAATTATCTAGTAAACTTCCATGGACATTCCACTAGAACATTTTGTCACAAAGATCTTGTGATATTCTAAAACATTGTATTATGCAAATTATTTCCTTATATTTCATATTTATTTTTAGTAGCTCTCGGTTCTTGAATTTTAGGAAATAATCGAAATTGAAATGAAAGAACAAGAAAATAAAACACCATCCACACAATTGAACACACCATGTGTCTTGCAAAACTCAATATGGAAGAACAACTATCTAGAATGTGAGGCCTATTCTTTTCTCTCTTTTCTTTAGTTATGAAATGCAAGTGAAATAAAGGCGGGAAATCACTATGGATTTTAATTTTAACACTATAGCCTAAAAAAATTATACATAATCTCGCACCTCCTCTATTATGTTATACATAATCTCCTACCTCCTCTACTATGCTCTCAAAATACCACTGCTAAATGCTCTGCTCAAATATTGAATGAGTTCAATGGTAAAGAATGGAACCCTCTTTCCTCCCATCAACCCAATATTTAACATAGTATGGTAAATGTTGAAGTCATTTTGATCGAAGCGATATGTGCAATAGGATATGGTGGGGAAAGGGGGAAAATTCCCATTAGTGAAGGCCCTTTGAATATCCCCGCACCAATGTTCATGAAATATTGTTGAGTATCATCGACAATGGGTATGTTTGACCTCAAATTAGATCTAAGGTAAAGGAGGAAGAATAAGATATGATCAATCATAATGATTTTCCCTTGATGAGGGAAGTATGGAACCCTAAATATTGATGAGAAAATTGTAGTCATCTTATACAACCAAGTATGCTTGAGTAATAATTTGTACCCAAGAGGCATGTCGACCGCTTCTACGACAATAGAGATAGTCCTTCCACCCAACTCAATGGGTAAGGCGATGATTATTCCATGACGCTAGAATGTGTGTCCATCGAGTTATTTCAAAAGTGTTGTAGATGTGTCAAGATTAGGAGAGTCAAGGGCCTTCCAACAAGATATAGGCATTATGCAAGTCGAGGCTCCTTCATCCACCACTGTTCGATGTATTTTTTTCCCCATCAATTGGACAATGATATGGAACGAGACCTAATGAGAGATCCTATGAGTAACCTGAGCATAATTGAAGATTATCAAATAAACTCTAAGCGATCAACACTGCCTATGGAATACAACAAGGATTTATATTGCAGAAGGAATATTTGGAGGACTTCAAGTGCAGACATGGTACATGGTTCCTAGGCCAAGTCTTCCACAATATTGTAGTTTTGGATGGCCCATGTGTTGGGATTACGCATTGTTCATCAAAGAATGCAATTTGGGGAGCAAAGTGGTGCATCAAAATATGGCTTCTCAATATGAAGAGGGCCAACAAGTTGGAAATAAGACATTTATTTTTCCACAACATGGGAAGGCTAAAAAATGTCATAATTTTTATCCTCAATCCGCAAATTAATTGATTAGTAACACATAAAAATAATAGTGTTCGAGGAAGACCCCCTATGGTGATTGGTATAGAGCCAAGAGGGATTACAGAGTTGAGAGATATGAATCAATATGAGTTCAGAAGTGTTGGAGCAGAGGATTTTGCAACAGAAATGTAGAAACTCCATGACAGAGTCAGAGAGAAGCTACATGATAACAACCACAAATATAAGAACATAGTTGATCGGAATAGGATAGAAGCTTAATTTGAGAAAAGAGAGGCTTCCAAGGGGAATGTATAACAAGTTGAAGATGAATAAGATAGGACCATGAAGGATTCTCAGAAAATTTGCATCCAATGCTTATGAAATTGAGTTACTAGACAATGTTGGGGTATCACCGATATTCAATGTTGCAGATCTGTATCCTTATAGGAGAGAGGAGGTAAGAGAATTAGATGATCAAAATAAATTTTAGTGGGAAGAACAATTGCGCACAACACAAAAACCTCAGATGGAGAAAATCATTGAACAAAGAGACACAAAGAATACCAGGAGGAAGATATATCATGAATATTTAGTGAAGTGGAAAGAGAATCGAGTGGAAGATTCAAGTTGGGTCACAGAACCTGATATTTTGAAGCATGGAAAATAATGTAGGAGCTCATGGACATGATTCCATGAAAATTTTAACTAGAGGAGTATGATGCAGGAGTATTTCCTCCAAACTCAAAGAAACAAGTGTGTAGACAAAGATATGGCATCTCATCATGGCATAGTTTCGAATTAACAATCAACTCATAAGTAAATTGAGTTGCTGAGATATTTTTGAAAACATTGTTTTTAAATATGTCATGTTTGTAAAGTCATGAAGGACTGTAAGGAGTTGCAGATATAGAGTGTTGACTCCTATCTGGAAATAACAAGTAGTTATTGTAATAGGACAAAATAGGTAACCACTAAGAGTTGGATAGGATAGGTTGTAGACAGGATGATGAGAGCTCGTGGAGCCAGTCCTTAGATAATTTGTTTTTGCATTGTAAAATTATGATGAGATAGAAATCAATAGAGAAAAATAAAGTAGAAGAAAGATGCAGTGGAGAATTGCAATATTATGTAATTTGTTTCATGAATGAATAGAACAGACAGAATTGTCCCAAATCTTGGACTGTGTTCATTTTAATGGGTGATTGAATGAATTTTGCATTATGTGTATGTGATTTAGTTCATTTTCGTTCATGTATGATTGTTCGAGAAGTTGATAGTATGATTTTATGACGAAACTGGATAAGTTTGAATTGCTTCTTTTCTAAAATTCGTATGCAAGGTGTGAATCTCGAACGCAAGGAGTGCATCGACTATGTCTTAGATTGACTCAGAAAGAGTTCAGAGAGAGAGAAGAGGAAACTTAGACTAGGTGCAAGGAGTGCACATCGTCAAGAAGCGACCAAGCATCGAAGAACCAAAACAGAGGAACACCAGGAGGGAAAGAAGAATTTCTTTTCAATAAATCCTTCGAACTGAGTTATCAAAATCCCCAAATGCAAGGAGTGCATGGGAAGTCGAAATCCTTTAAGGATCAGGCTCAGAAAGGATATCGCTTTTGTAAGTGTTGACAATATCCAAGAGTCAGACTCGTAGGATGAGAAAAGGTCGAAACCTTTGAAGACTGATAAATCTTCTAAGTCGAAAGAAATCAGAACCTCATGAGGAGGACCGACAATGGTCATTGTACCATAGTTCAAAGGATCAACAACCATCTGATTAGAGAAAGGTGCACGAGCCTTAGCGCTTCCCACATGCACGAGAGAGAACTTACCAAAGTTTCAAAGTCCCAAAATATTTTGGGACCGTCCATCGTCAAGGAAGACAGGTGGCACAATATCCACAACTACGGAAGTTTGTCGAAAAAGAGGAGGTGAAACACCCGAAGTAGGATATTGACCATTGATTGCCAAGAGATACGTGTCATCAAATCAACAGCTCCGAGAAATCTATTCGAGAGTTGATCAGTTGATATCTAAGACTCCCGAAGTGCAAAGAGTCGAAGGGTCGAAGTGAATCTGGACCATTAGATCCAAAAGGATATGTGTTGGTGTGTCGTGATATCTAGAGGAAGGAAAAGGTGAAATGTTGAAACACTCAAACCCCGAATAGCCGAAGAGTCGAGATCCATCGATCTGCAAGGGGACACTTGTCAACAGATCGCAAGCTCCAAGTAAATTGTAGTGGGGTTTCATTTGAGAACTAAGACTATCGAATCCTGAAGACCTGAAGTGAATCTGGACTACCAGATCTAGTAGAGACGTAGCGTAGATCTATGAACTCCGGGTAAAGTCCCAAAGTAATTCATATTCGTCATATTAAGAGGAGATGTGGCATGAATCTATGGACTCCAGGTAAAGTCTTGAAGCAATCCTCGATCGTCAAATCAAGTGAAAATGCGTCAGTGGATTATAGCCTTCCGATAAAATCCATTGGGAAAAAGGGTGGAGTTTGAGATTTGAGATCTCAGAAGTATGGAGACCTGAAGGAGATCTCTATCGTTGATTGAGATTAGGGCCACAGGACCATTGACCTAGTTGAAAGGTCAAAAACCCGAAGTAGAAGCAGGGCCGCTGATTTAGGAGGACAGGTGTCCGTAGTTTGTCAAATACAAAATATTGACATAGAAATGAAAACAGGGTTTGAGACTTGAAAAGTCCAAAGTCTAGAATCAGGAAGGAGATCACATCTGTTGATTCAGGAGGGGCAGATCTGGTCTATGGATTTGAAAGGGGCAGATATGAACCGCCAGTTCAAACAATACCATCAATATTTCGAGATCGATGGCCTCGTAGCATTGTTGGGACAATATTTGCATGAAATTTAAAATGTTGAGGGAGGGCCGCAATCCAGACCATGGTTTTGCAAGAGGAAACATGGAGGTTCGAAGAGAATTGCGGGCTGAAAAGTAGTTTGGTCCCAAACCGCTTTTAGTCGCACCCGGGATCGTGTGGTCACAAGAGGTCATCGCCCAAGGTCACATCAAGATGGGGCTTATTAAAAAAAGGAGCTAACACCTAGTACTCTGAGATTTCGTAGGAGAGTGAGAGTGAAGGTTGCGGGTGCTATTAGACCTACACCAAGAAGATGAAAGGGCATGTGTATAGATATAGAAGGATACCATTAAGGTTTCAGAGGGTCATTTGACTCAATAATCGAAAATCCTTGATCGGGAGGTCATGTAGCCGTACAGAGGAGTTGGGGGGTTGTATCAAGAACCCTATATCTAGGGTTTCATTGCATATTTTTGGGATGATATAGATTTAAGAAGAATTATCCTTTGACAAAGTTCTTGAATTCTTGCTAGATCTATGCCATTAGATAGAGAGTGGCGATTGGATTTTTAAATTGTGGTCATAATATAAATTCTCACATAAATTGATGGATTTGTGGTGTTTCTAAAATAATACAAGGGACCATTCTGAGTATCATGCGCCACTTGGAGGTTGTTGTTTGCACATTTATTGTGGATCTATTGATGGAGAAACTTCTCTTGAAAGAATTTATGGAGGGCATTGGAGTATGTCATGTATTATGGTCTCTTTGATGGAGACATCCCACTTTCATGGAGCTATTGTGTTGGATAGTTGAATGTGTGGTTGGTCTACCTATTATGAACAACTCCCCCCTATCGAAAGCTAAGTACTCCCTCAGATCTACCCATGATATGAGGAAAAATATATGATATACAACAATGATGTTCTTCTATATATCTACTGATGTAATCCTAAATTATGCTATAAGAAGGAAAAATAACGATTCAAACTTGGTTTTCCATGGTTGTCCTTGCATATTCCTAGTCAATGCATCTCTAGAAATCTCATTCTAGCTCATGTTATATGATTCTTTCACACAAGGTAACATAAAATACCAACCTCAAACCTTTCAAGCTTTAGTAATATCAAATCTATATTGGATCTAACCAAATCTACTCAAGGAAGACTAGATCTACCATATATGAACAAACATGATTGAATACAACAACAATGGAAGGGGAAAACCATATAGATATATATTAAATATCGAGAAGTAGTATATCAATCGGCTTTTACCTTGAGTCATGATTGAATCCTCTCTTATATCCTTTCTCTAGCACCTCCTTATCCCTCACACAAGCAAGGCCAACCCAATATGAAGATTGAATACAAAAGAGCTTGTATGAAATCTAGTAGCATAAGTTTGCTTCTTCAATTCTTCTGCCCTTTCTCTCTTTAGATTCCTTCCTTTTATAGATTGATGAAGGAGGCTAGGGGATACTTCTAGATCCATAGAACTTAGAAAATGTCAAGTCTAGTATGAGTTCTGAAACTCATCATCCAAGATCAATAACTCACATAGTGTTATTATCTTTGAAACTCATCAAATTTAAAAGGTGATAGGGATTGCACCTTATAAATTAGGATTTTATCATTAAGTGAAAATTAAGAAGGTAAGAATTAACATCTTTACTTCTCCATGTAAAAATTGTGAATTAATGTAAAAACTATGAATTAATAAATAATAAATATATACTATGAAGGAAACATTTTTCTACCTTAATTCTTAGTGCATTGTTCAAAACTCCACTTCATAATCAATATTAATTGATTCAAACTTTAATATTAATCTATTCAAACTATGTGGAAATAAGAGAATTAAGAATAAGATTAGAAAATAAATTCATTGATATTTATATGGGTAACAAACAGATTTACAACTACACACATTTTGAAATAAAAACCATATGTATACCTTTTAACACTTGATATTTGACAATTGATATATGGAATAACTTGTGATATATGGGAGACAAACATGTGGATCATATATGGGATAACATGTGATATATGGGAGACAACATCACAACATGTGTATCAATATGTCTCTAAGTAAAATAAAATTAAAAATTATGTATAAATGTGGACTCCTAATTTTATGGATAGAGAACCAAAGAGTACAAATGTCTCTCACTAAAATAGTTGCATTGGGAAATACTTTACTTGGTTTGTTTTCTTTCATTGCCTACCTTAATTATTGATGAAAACTCCACTTCATAATCAATATTAATTGATTCAAACTATATGGAATTAAGAAAATCAAGAATAAGCGTAGAAAATGAATTCATTAATATTTATATGAACAACAATTTTGAACACATTTACAAGTACACACAATTTGACATAAAAACTATATGTATACCTTTTAAGTTCTAACGAGATAACACGTGATATATGGGACACAACATGTGGATCAATGTGTAAAATAGAGAACCAACCAGTAAAAATGTCTCACACTAAAATAGTTGCATTAGGAAATGCTTTACTTGGTCATTGTTTTCTTTCATTAACTATTTTACCCAAAACAAAATTGAAAAGCCACACTTCACTTCTATTTATTATTTATTATATAAACAACTTTAACAAACAATAACCATAAATCAATTTGACATAAGAACAATTTTAACTAACCGCAACATAAATAAATTTGACATAAAAATTAATAGATATCCTTTAAGTGGTGCTTTAACAACTTTCACAACTTGGAAAAAAGAAAGAAGAAATATGAAAAAAACCAAAATTCATGGACATGAAGATAACTAAAAAGGAGGCAATATAATTCAAATAAATTATATATAAAAATAATTTCATAAAACTATATGTACTTTTTAAGCTCTAGTTTAACAGTTGATATATGGGATAACAGGTGATATATGGGATACAACATGTGGATCAATGTGTAAAATAATATTAAAAGTTATGTATAAATGTGGATTTTTGATTTTATGGATAGAGAACCAATTATTACAAATGTTCACTCGATTCAAAATTGAATAACGAGGAAAATTAACTTTCATTCAAAATTGAATTTGAATAGCAAGGAAAGGAAATTGCTATATCCTCTCGATTCAAAATTGAATAACAAGGAAAATTGACTTTCATTCAAAATTGAATTTGAATAGCAAGGAAAGGAAATTGCTATATCCTGGGCAAAAATATAAAAATAATATAATTTAAATAAACTGTATATAAAAAATTGAAACAAGAAAGGCCTATGGTCACGCCTCTTCGTCTCGTTCTGAGTACTCCTCTTCTGTGTTCATCTCTTCGTCCTCTTCGTCTGTGTTCACCTCTTCCTCTGAACTCGAGCTACTAGTGTCTATTGGACCATACAAATTACCCATTCGTACGTCACTGTACAATTTATTGGACCATATGAAAATCTCCCCGTCTTCACTTGCTGTGAAAATTTTATTAGTTGTTTCATCGTATGCAAGTGATGCCGGCCGCAGAAATCTCAGTGCCGACTCTCTAATATTAGAGCAATTTGAAGTACCCGCTGTAATCTTTGCGATGCATTTTCCTGTTAAAATGCTACTAATATTGATACCGAAAAAAAGTGATTTGTAGAAAACAGATATCACAATATCTTGTGCAGTGGTAATGTACGAACCTAAATGAAAGCTGTTCACGTATATTTGGTGGTCTTGAAGTGTGACCAGAATCTCACCTTGTAAATTAAAAACATTAATCCGCCATCCCACGCCTGGAATTAGGGTGTCGCAAATGAACAAATTTCTTTTGTCTAAATAATAAGGGTTACTTGTCATCTCAATATCGGTTGTTTTTATTATTTTGGAAATTTGACCAGATATATCCAGGATCTGCAATCTCAATTGCAAGTGTTGCAAAAGAATTCTATCAGTGCCACAGAGTTCCAAGAAGCTAATCTGACGTTGTGGATAAACCGGTATGGAAATTTGTTTGCGTAGTTGTCCTGTGTGTTTGGAATAAATTCTCAATATAACTTCTTCCCTGGCTAGGTTTTTACCGTGCATCATCACTGACAAATCCATATTTCCTGGACTTCCTAATTTTAAATTAAAAAAAAGTGAATCGTCACCTTCGTCCTGTATTGTAAATAGTTGGGTGTAATTTTTCAATTCGAAAAATTTGTATACTCTCTCTTGAAGAATCATGCCTCTGCAATTTTCAATATCCAAATTCCAATTAAGAATTTTCCCATCTTGTGGACAAATATTTCTTTGTTCTGTAGTTCGCCCTGCTTTTATCGATTCAATTTCCATGCTTACAATGCTTATCCAATCAGACTCTCGATCGATCGCAACAATTATCAATGAATTGTTATTGCTATTATGACAAGCATACTTCATCCTCATTGTGATTATGATCCGTGACCCACGATCGTCTGCAAGGGGCGAGAACTCTTCATCCCGCCGGAATGGAAGAAGATAGAATGATTTACAGATAACAAATATTAGGTCACCGGCTATGACGAAAACGGGAACAGAGCCGTACACCACAGGGTCGTACGCTTGTAAATGATAATCCCGAAAAATATTTGGGAGCGTCCGGCTACTACATGTGTCGCATATTTCTCGCAAGCGTAGGCTGAGGAAGTTATTAATGGAAGTAGGGGTCATCATGGTTCTCTCTTCCTCTTCCTCTTCCTGAGACTTCATGGCCACCTCTGATGGGAGGTGTTCATTGGCAGCTACGTCTGGTTGTAGCGATGGCATCTCATCTTCTCTTTTTTCATACATTGCCTTCTTTTGTATGTGCTCTGCCATGGCTCGCTCTTTCAAAAATTACTAGTTGTCTTCGTCCGATTTATGAATGCACAGATGATATTTTACAGAGTACGTCAAATTCTCATATCAATGTTAATATTTTATAGTCGACAAAACAACTTAGGTCCATATCCATCAAAATGGGCCGACGCTTTTTTACTATTGGTATGGTAGGGTTTACACGTCTAATGGTTAACACGTCTTTGTGGAAGATAGAGTGTACACATGGGAATAAGAAAACAAGTGGGCTTATGCTTCCTTATGGGTTAGGTTGGTTTTATGTGAAGTACATGATCATTGGAAAGGATTTAACATTTTATGTCTAAAAACATTTTTGGAATGTCATTCATGATAGACGATGCACTAGGAGAGGTAAACTAGTGGGCTTTTACTATGAAGTGACATTAAAATATATTAAATGTGGAATTTGATGAAAAAATGCTATGTTGGTCTATGAAATTAATGACAAATATTTATGTGAAGTACATTATCATTGGAAAGGATTTGACATTTTATGTCTAAGAATATTTTTGGAATGTCATTCATTATAGATGATGCACTATGAGAAAACTAGTGGGCTTTTACTATGAAGTGACATTAAAATATATTAAATGTGGAATTTGATGAAGAAATGCTATGTTGGTTTATGAAATTAATGGCAAATATTTATGTGAAGTACATTATCATTGGAAAGGATTTGACATTTTATGTCTAAAAATATTTTTGGAATGTCATTCATGAGAGATGATGCATTATGAGAAAACTAGTGGGCTTTTACTATGAAGTGACATTAAAATATATTAAATGTGGAATTTAATGAAGAAATGCTATGTTGGTCTATGAAATCAATGACAAATAAATTAGTTGTGCTAACATAGAGTAGGTTTTTGTGTTGTTGTGGAGGTCTCAAACTCTTACTAAGGGGCATAGGCAATTGAAATTTTTGAGACATGCAAGTGTATTTCTCTATCATTTCTCATATAATGGCAAAAGACATATTGTAGTCATCCTTTAGAAGGGAAGTGAATTGAGTATCAAATTTTATAACTCATTATACTAGCACTGTTAGAGGGTGCAATATCCATCAAATGTGCTAAATCATAATCATAAGAGAAGCACAAACTTCATAAAATGATGAGTTTTTCTACCACAGGAGGAATGTTGGAAATGGTGTGTGGTCATTTGACATCTACAACATTGTTTCTTTAGAAATGTTCATGAATTCAACAAGAACTTTGGTTTATGAAATTTAAATTTAGAGTATTTTATTTCAACCATTTTCTAGTTTTTGTAGAAACTTCTTGTTTCTCAAAGGTATTATTTTTTTGTAGTTTTTCATGCAACCCCGTAGTTCTTCTGTCAAGTTTTGGGTAGTGGCTCAAATTCTCCTCCTCAACCGTTTTTGTTGCTATGTTTTTTTTGGTTTTTCCATGACCCCTTTATTGGGGGCTTTGTCTCAAATATTTTTAGGGTCGATGCAAAATTGTTAAATAACCTACACAAAGAATCTAGTTGCAAAGAAGAAACAACAATTTGCAAGCTTGATACAAAAATGAATGAATAGAAAATGAATGAAAATATTGATTCAGGGGATCAAATTTTGCTCAAAATTCAAAGTGCTCGGAATCGCTTCAAATTGAATGGGAGTCTAGGCGTCTTCGTCATGAACCCAATGCAACCTGTTTAGGTTCAAATGGATGTCGGGAGAGAGACATATCGCGTTCTGTTCAAAACGACAAACAGGCAAAAAAAAGGGATGTTGACTGTGCAGTCCGTACAGTCCGTACGAATGCTGACGTGGCATGTCTATATGACACGTGGCAGAGCTGAATTGGCAGGACCATACGACACATGGCATTCATTGGTTGGCAGATGTGGATGAATAGTCTGTTGACATGTGGCATTTTATGTCCAATGGTTTGGTGCCACGTGGCCCAGTCATGGGCTGTCACGTGGCACCCTGTTATTGGTTGTTGGTTTAAAAGTTATGGAGTCCATGGGGATCGAACCCCGGACCTCCCCACCATGCAAATCCTTTTCAAAGTCCGCACTGCCAATGCACCACCATAATAGTTCTTACTATGTAATGGTTTTGAATATATTAAAGTTTGAGTTGATGTATGGTTGGCGTGGAGATCTAGGCTGGGGCTTAGCCCCAACCCCCAGTTGTATATACAATACCATATGACCCTTGGTCACACCGTTGGCGCGTGTAGATTTGGATTTTGGTTCAAACGGTTATGACCAACCATTCGACCTTCACTTGTCCAATATCTATTCGCCTTTGGAAACAGAGCTCGTTTTGCACTTGCGCGTGGTCACATGACCCTTATGACCACAACCTTGGCGGTTAGGGGCTAGGCATGCCCATAACCGTCTTGCAGTTCGCACCGGTTGTGCGGTTGCGCCCGGTGCTGGGTTTTTCCACATAAATGCGTGTGGGGGCTAGGTTGAGGCAACAATGGTGCATTTTGGTGATCAAGAGATAACAAGTTTGAAGGGGAACTTCTAGGAAGCCTATCTCCTTCAATTTTTGGCCAAACGAGGTGCCGAAAAAGCCCAGCTAGGGTTTTTTGGATGTTCTGAAGCCATTGGAGCCATCTATTTGGCATTTTGAGCATTGTAAAGCACATATTTGAGCACTTTGAGCAAATAATACAAAAGATCCATTGGAAGCTGGACCAAGAGAAGTAGCCCAAGAGTGGGGTGAACTCCTTTATCATTTGTTGTGTTATGTGTTTTCTGTTCACTGTTCACTGTTTATTGTTGTTTTTTATATGCATCTTGAATGAGTAATTTCTATAAAAGTTGTGTTGCAAAATTGATCCATTTTCATTTTAACACATGAATTAAATCTTGCAAATAATTTCAAGAATACAAGTCTTCTGCATTTATAGATCAAGTTGGTATCAGAGCATAGGTTTTTGAAGACTTGATTATTTGCAAGTTTTTTGTTTTCTGATGCTCACAAGGTTGAAACTCACAAGAGTAGAAGGTCAACTTGTAGAGCCAAGTTATCATCCTTCAAGGAGGAAGTGTATATCATCACCACAAGTTTCAAGGAGGCATTCACCAAGTATCGCTCATGAAGAGAGTCATGAACATATTCCTGCAGAAGAGGAAGATCTCAGAAAGACTTTCATGGAAATGAGAGAAATGATGAAACTCTTGATGGAAGAAAGGAATACAAGGTTGCAAGGTGAAGGCTCCAACCCTTCAAAACACAAGGGAGACAGTGGTGATAAAACTCCAAATGGAAATGGAGGGAATGGTGCTTCTCCACCACCCTCACCTCCATCTTCTTCTTCTTCTTCTACCAGTTCAAGACCTCTTCCAAATTCTCAAAAAGGACATGGTAAAACTCCTTCACAAATTTGTCTTCTCAAGAAACTTTACTCAAATACATTGGAGCTTTACATAGTTATTTGAGACATACAATATTCATATTTAATCCTTCAAATCTAGATGAAGTTTGTGTTCAGGCCACTCATTTGGAAGCAAGAGGAAGGAATGAAACTCACGAGGGTAACAAGAAGACTTTCATTCATGGAGACAAAGGAAAGAGGAAGTTCAAGGGCAATGGAAAAAAGAATGTTGCTATTAAGAAAGAGGGAGAAAAATTCACATGCAAACATTGTTCAAAAGAAGGCCATGATGAAGACCATTGTTGGAAACTTCATCCTGAAAGAAGACCCAAAACGTTTGGCAACAAAGGGAAGTCAAAGACTGCTGCAACCATACAACATGATTTAGGTTCTGATTTGGGTCATGAAACAAATATCAGAGCCATGGGTTATCAAGGAAATGGTTCTATTGCAAGTACTAGTTCTTCAAGTAACAATAATCTCAATGTAACTTGACAAGAAAAAGAGAGAATTGAACTTTTTCACATAAGGGTCATTTCAAAGCATACCAAAATAGATACTCTATTTGATACTGGATCTCAAGCAAACCTTATATCTAAATACACTGTTAAGAAATTAAAATTGGAAACAATTCCACATCCTAAGTCATACTCTCTTGGTTGGATATGTGATAATGCTAAATTACAGGTGACAAGAAGGTGTAAACTTAGGTT
This sequence comes from Picea abies, assembly GCA_900067695.1. Taxonomy (NCBI): domain Eukaryota; kingdom Viridiplantae; phylum Streptophyta; class Pinopsida; order Pinales; family Pinaceae; genus Picea; species Picea abies. Next base: position 23,074 of record CBVK0100810030.1, read on the forward strand.
TGCTATCACTGCAAATTTTATTGATTAGGTAGAGCTTGATGTTATTCATTTGGGTATCTGTGGTTTTGTCTTGGGAAGCCCATATTTATATGATAGAAAAGTTATTTTTCATCGTCATGAGAATAAGTATCACTTGTTTAAGAATGGAGTTGAGTACATTGTTAGATCCCATACAAAGAAGATGAATTTATCACTTGTAAATGCAGGACAAATGAAGATATTAGTCAATGCTAGCAAGAATTTTGTTCTCTTAATGATTAAACCCAAAGATGATATTGAAAACGAAGTTTTCCAAGGTTGTGATGCAAAGCTAAAATCTGATCTATATGAGGTTGTTAATCAATATGATGAGATGTTTAAGGAACCAAAGGGATTACCTGCAAAAAGGGGTATCCAACATGAAATTCAATTGCAACAAGATTGTCCTCTTCCAAACATTGGTATGTACAAGATGTTAGTCATGGAGAATGCCGAAATTAAAAAACAAATCCAAGAGTTGCTCGACAAAGGGGTCATTGCACCAAGCACATCGCCATGTGGATATCCAATTGTGTTAGTGCCAAGGAAAGATGGTACATGGCGTATGTGTGTTGATTTCAAGGCTTTAAACAAGATTATAGTAAAGAATCATTTCCTCTTCCTAGAATCGATGATTTGCTTGATCAATTGAAAGATGCTAAATATTTTACTAAGTTAGATTTGAGAAGCAGATATCATCAGATTAGGATTGTCGAAGGAGACACATGGAAGACATATTTCAAAACAAAGCAAGGTTTGTTTGAATGGATGGTAATGCCTTTTGGACTTTGCAATGCACCTGCTACTTTCATGAGAGTTATGAATGATGTCTTAAGGCCTTTTCTTGATGATTGTCTTATTGTCTACTTGGATGACATTTTGATCTTTAGAAAATCTTTTGAAGAGCATGCTAAGCATGTGAAACAAGTTTTGGATGTTTTGAGAAAAGAAAAGTTGCTTTTGAAGATGTCCAAATGTGAGTTTGGAAAGACTTCAATTATTTACTTGGCGCATATTGTTGGTGGAGGAAAATTAAAAATTGATCCCTCCAAGGTCAAATTCATATTGGAATGGCCCAACCCCAACAATGTGATAGAGGTAAGAAGTTTTTTGGGAGCAGCCCAATATTGGAGAAAGTTTATTGCTAACTTTTCTTACATTGCAGCTCCATTACATGCAGTGACAAGTGTCAAGCAAGTTTTTCAATGGGGAGGAAAGAAACAGAAGGCTTTTGATACTTTGAAAGGGAAGACCAGTTCAACGCTAGTTCTTGTGCTTCCAAATTTAAGACAACCTTTTGAAATCCAAACAGATGCAAGCAATTATGCAATGGGAGCAGTCTTGCTACAACATGGTAAACTCATTTGTTTTCATTCTAAAACTTTTAATGGTGTCGTGATTAACTATCCTACTTATGATAAGGAGTTGTATGCATTGGTGCAAAGTGTGAAAAAATGGAAACATTATTTGTTGGGGAAAGAAACCATTGTCCACACAGATCATCAACCATTGCAATACTTACAATCTCAAACAAAGTTACAACAAGCTAGGCACTTCAGATGGATGGGTTTTCTACAACAGTTCCACTTGGTCATCAGGTATAAGAAGGGCATTTATAACAAAGTTTTTGATATGCTTTCAAGGCCTATTATTAGTGTTTCAGTTATTCTTAAGCATAGTCCTATCATGCATGAGAGTTATGTTGAGCAATATGCTTTAGATACAGATTTTAAAGAAGTATATGAGACTTTGTGTCATTCTAACCATGTTGAGGAATTGGATTACCATGTGCATGATAATATTTTGTATCATCTTGGCAAGCTATGTATTCCACGGGGTGAAATAATCAACATAATAAGAGAATCCCATTCTTCTCTTATTGCTGGTCACTTTGGTGTAGGCAAGACAGTGGCTAATTTGCAAAGGTACTGCTATTGGCCTAAAATGAATAAAAGTGTTTTGATATATGTTCAAGGATGTTCGTTATGTGCCACAATAAAACTTAGCAATCGAAATTTGGGTTTGTATACTCCACTTCCGGTTCCTTCTCGTCCTTGGGAAAGTATTTCTATGGACTTTGTAGGAGGTCTACCTATGTCTAGACGAAATCATGATTATCTTTATGTTGTGGTTGATCGATTTAGAAAAATGTGTATTTTGACGCCTTGTAAGAAGCAGGTTACAACTGAGAAAATGACACAAATGTTATTTCAAAATGTTTGGGTGCATTTTGGATTACCTAAATCCATTATTTTTGATCGGGATTCTCGATTTATTGGAATTTTTTGGTCGAGCTTATGGGCACTCATGGACACCATACTGAAAAAGAGCACAACTTTTCATCTGCAAACCGATGGTCAGACATAAGTGGTAAATAGAACAGTGGTGCATCTTCTTCGTGGCTATTGTAGTAAGCATCCTAAACTTTGGGATCAACATTTACACTACATTCAACATGCTTACAATCGAGCTAAGCACTCTTCAACTCAAACGTCGCCATTTGAAGCATGTTTTGTCTATTTGCCCAAATATGCTTTAGATTTTATCTTTGGGAAGGATATTACTATTGATGGTCAATATCACATTGATAGGGCAGAAAATTTCATTGAACAAATTTAGTCGATACATCAAATGGTGCAAGAGCAGTTGGAAAAGAGTCAAGCCAAGTACAAGACAAGACATGACACGCATCGTGTTGATCGCAGTTTCCAAGTTGGAGATGAAGTTTGGCTTTATATTAGTAAGAAGAGGCTTAAAGAAGAAGGTAAAAAATTAAAACCAATTCGATATGGTCCTTTCAAGATTCTTGACAAGATTGGTAACAATGCCTTCCATTTAGATTTGCCTCCTTATATGAAAATGTATGCAGTTGTTAATGTTGAGAATTTGAAATTGTATGAGCCTCCTTTAATTGATGATCAAGGAGAGCATGTTCCGATTCCTTCTATATATGATTTTTCCCCATAATATCTTACAGAACTGCATGAAGACACAATCCTTGATAGGAGAATGAGAACCTCAAAATGAGGAAATGTGGAATATCTTCGATTTGGTCTTAAAGGCACAAATCCAAGCAAAGCCAAGTGGATTGAGGTTGGAAATGTGAGGGAGATATACCCTCATCTTCATATAGACTGAAAATAGTATTTTGGAGGTCCAAAATCTTTCCAATGGGGAGGTGTGATCCAGGGGATCAAATTTTGCTCAAAATTCAAAGTTCTCGGAATCACTTCAAATCGAATGGGAGCGTAGACCTCATCATCACGAACCCAACACAACTTTTTTGGGTTCAAACGAACATCAGGAGAGAGAGATATTGTGTTCTGTTCAAAACGACAAACAGGCAAAAAAAAGGGATGCTCATTGTACATTTCGTATGGATGCTGACGTGGCATGTCCGTATGACACATGGAAGAGATGAATTGGTAGGATCGTATGACATGTGGCATTCATTGGTTGGTAGATGTGGATGAATAGTCTACTGACACGTGCCATTTTCTGTCCAATGGTTTGGTGCCACGTGGCCCAGTCATGGGTTGTCACGTGGCACCCTGTTATTGGTTGTTGGTTTAAAAGTTATGGAGTCCATGGGGATCAAACCCCAGACCTCCCCACCGTGCAAAGCCTTTGCAAAGTCTGCGCTGCCAATGCACCACCATAGTAGTTCTTACTATGTGATGGTTTTGAATATATTAAAATTTGAGTTGATGTATGGTTGGCACGGGGGTCTGGGCTGGGGCTTAGCCCCAGCCCCAGATCATATATACAATACCATATGACCCTTGGTCACACCATTGGCGCGCACAGATTTGTATTTTGGTTCAAATGGTTATGACCAACCATTCGACTGCCACTTGTCCATTATCTATTCACCTTTGGAAACAGAGCCCATTTTGCACTTGCGCGTGGTCACATGACCCTTATGACCACAACCTTGGCAATTAGGGTCTAGGCACACCCATTACCATCCTACAGTTCGCACTGGTTGTGCGGTTGTGCCCGATGCTAGGTTTTTCCACATAAATGCGCGTGGGGGCTAGGTTGAGGCAACAAGGGTGCATTTTTGCGATCCAAAGACAACAAGTTTGAAGGGGAACTTCCAGGAAGCCTATCTTCTTCAATTTTTGGCCAAATGAGGTGCCGAAAAAGCCTAGCTAGGGTTTTTTGGATGTTCTGAAGCCATTGGAGCCATCTATTTGGCATTTTTAGCATTGTAAAGAATATATTTTATCACTTTGATAAAATAATACAAAAGATCCATTGGAAGCTTGACCAGGAGATGTAGCCCAAGTGAGGGGTGAACTCTTTTATCATTTTTTGTGTTATGTGTTTTCTATTCATTGTGTATTTATTTTGTTTATATGCATCTTGAATGAGTAATTTCTATAAAATGTGTGTTGCAAAATTGATCCATTTGCATTTTAACACATGAATTAAATCTTGCAAATAATTTCAAGAATAGAAGCCTTCTTCATTTTTAGATCAAATATATTCCCCACTCAATGAGTTAATAATTTACAAGAGATATGATCTACATGGTGGGATAATGCACCATAGTTGAGATTCTAGAGCTTATTGGGGCATGCACTAACTAAAAACAGTAGCAATTTCCCACCAAGTCTTAGTTAACTAGATATCCAATCATTAGTTAACTAAATATCCACAAGTGAAGTGAATTAAACTCATGCATGCACAATTAATTCACCCTCATAGCCTCATGCACATGTAATACACACACTTGGTGAGGATTCTAAGGTCTAGGCATGCACTCCTAGTGATGATTTCAAGGTAGGAATGAAAGATTGGAATCCACTATTATAATTGAAGTACAACCGAAGCATGAATCAAGAAGAGGCGCACCCTTGTCTAGGGGAGGAATATTCTCATCCAAGGGAGAATATCTTGGACCATGTGAGACCATGTGCACCCTCATACATGGAATATATAACATAGGGAAAATGATGTACTATGTAAATGTGCATGTACTCTAACATCCCCTTGAACCACAACTAGGGTGTATACAATGAATGGGTCCTAGTAAAACGCCATGTTAGATACCCATGTACAGTGCATGCATGAAAAAAAAAATAGTTAAAGGATGAGTAAAGAGGGAAAACCTGTTGGGAAGAAAACCCCCCACAAAAGACAACGTTGACTATGGAAGTTGTTATGCAGCTATGTCCTTGACTCTCAAGAGATCTCACAAAGATGAAAACTTCTACTCAATGAAGGTTTTAATGAATATGTATATGTCTATGAGGATTTGGTGAAGTGAATGCACCAATGAGAAGCCTCTAGCTAGAAGATGAGCCTTGTGCTTTATTACAAGTCCATTCATTGCGATGTTTTTCTTGTATATCCATTTGCTTGGATTGGAAGGAAGATAAACAAAATCTCATGTGTGGTTCTCAATGAGGGAATCATATTCCTCATTCATAGAAACTTCCCAATAATTTTAATATCCTCAAATATTAGAATATTAAATTCAGAGTGAACTTGGAAATAAATTTCCGTTTTTGGAAATTTCAGATTTGGAAACTATTTGCCATTTATGGAAAATCTGAATTTGGAATTCTTTATTGCTGTAATTAATTATTTGATGACTGTTGGGAAAATATTTGACTTGCCCAACTAATCTCTTTATTTTGACACATGTGAAATACAAACTTTTAATGATATTTATTTATACCATTTATGTCACTTCCTTTTAACATTAGGGCCGACCTGACACTTTCTTATTTTGTAATTATTTTCTTTAATTATTTTCAGGGGCTACATGTACTTTCTTTTTCAATTCACTTTGTCATCTTCAAAAAATCATTTCTCCTCAACCATGAGGATCCATGTGACGTGCCACATACCACCAAAAACAACATGATGTATAATATCCATTCATGGGTGTTGTATATGCATGTGCATTTTCCTTCATGTCCAAATACCTTTATCAATCTTGCGGTACAAAACCCATGACTAGGGTTGACATCAATGACAACAATCAATCTTCCAACAATCTCCCCCTTTGTCATTGATGGAAACACTCATGCTTCCCCTATCATCATGATCCCAATTTCTCT
>CBVK0100810060.1:0-13008 GCA_900067695.1 Picea abies
CCATTCGGATGCCACCTCACATTAGAAGATTCTCCTTCTAGAAGTTCGAGAAAACGCTCATTTTTCCCACGTGCTGGAATTCTCGCACCCTATCTATAGAGCAACCTGCGAACACCTCGCACCCTGGCTATAGTGCAACCTACAAGAATGGGTCATTCTCGCACCCTGCCTATATAGAAACCTGCGAACTTCCCTTTTTATAAGGTTTTTACATAGGAAAAAGCAATTTCTTTTCTTAGGAGAAGTTCTTCTCCCTTCTCTCCTTAGGAACTTAGGCCATTGACCCCTCTGAAGGAAACATATAGGTTTACATCATTAACTATCATAAGCATGATGAAAATAATGTGTAATAGTGACGATCCACTTATGTTTTCCACTAGAGGGTGGATTTATTTCTCCTATGAAGTCTAACCCCCATTGTTGAAACAAACTATTGGCTTTAATAGGTTTCAGGGGCAGTGATAGTAACTTCTGTTTCCCTGCAAACTTCTGACATTCATTGCAGGCTCTAACAGTGGCAAACACATCAGAGAAAAGGGTGGGCCAGTGGTATCCTGCCCTCAAGATCTTGAGCATTGTGGCCTTCCAATGCTTGTTCCCTCCACACACTCGTCTGTGCATTTCTTCTATGACTTGTTTAGCTTCATCTCCATCAAGGCATTTTAACAGAATGCCAGCAAGATCCCTCTAATAAAATATTTGGTTTGAAATGCAGAATTTGATGGATTTCAACTTGAGAGACTTGGCCTTTGTCTTCTTCACATCTAGTGGACATTCAAAATGTTGTATAAAATAGATAATGTTTTTATACCAAGGTGAAGAGGAATATTTTTCAAATACCTATAAGTTGTCTTGTCCAGGCTATACGATGGGTGCATCTGATTGGGTGAATATTTGATGCAACTCTAACACCTTGTAGTTTGATTTTGATAGAAATTTGGCCAGTCCTTTCCCCTTGATCAGCTTGGTGGGATTTATGTGCAAATCATACTCCAATAGCTTGACAATCCATTTTCCTCTCTTCCCCTCACTGTCTGGTTGGACCAGAATCTCTTTGACACTGCTGCTAGGAACAAAGGCCATTATGCTATACTGTGGCACGTAAACCCTGAAGGCCTTGAGTGCTTTGACCAATGCATAATCCTTCTTCTCTAATATATCATACTTGAGTTAAACATCTTGGAGGGCTCTGCTGAAAAATGCTATTGGCTTCTCATGCCCTTCCTCTGAGGCAAAGGAAAAGATGAAGAAATCTTTGGTATAGTCAGGGCTAGCCAATACAGGTGCTTCGACTAAATCTTTCTTGATTGTTTGTAAATATGATTTTTCCTCCAAGGATCATTTTATCACAACATCTTTCTTCAACATGTTAGTAATAGGCTTCAAAATTCCAGCAAAATTTGGCACAAAACATCTGAGGAAGTTGATCTTACCAATAAAAGACTGGACATCCTTTTTGTTTCTAGGGATCTCGATTTGTTGAATGGCACAAACCCTCTTTGGATCAATTTTTATGCCTCTCACTGATATGATATGGCCCAGGATATTTCCTTCTGGCATGGAAAAGTGAGACTTACTAGGATTGCGAGATATCCCATAGCTCCTGCATTTCTTGAAAACCTGCTCCAAATGCTGCAAATGTTCCTCATCAGACTTGGAGAAAATGGTAATGTCATCTAGGTATATGACCATAAATTTTTCTTTCTCCCCCACAAAATCTATGTTCATGGCCCTCTGAAAAGTGGCCCTTGCGTTCATGAGCCCAAAGGGCATCTTGTCATACATGAATGTTCCCCATGGGGTGGTGAATGTTGTCTTTTATTTGTCTTCCTCACAAATTTCTATCCGGTTATAACCAGAGTATCCATCCAATAAGAAAATTCTATGTGCACCTACCACCCTCTGTAAAATATTATCCATCTTGGGGAGGGGGTAGTTTTCCTTCAAAGAACACTTGTTGAGATTTTTGAAATCAACACATAAGCGTATCTCCCCACTTTTCTTCCTTACAAGCACTAAGTTGGACACCCAGTTTGAATACCTCAATGGTACAATAATCTTGGCATCCAACATCCTTTTTATCTCTCTCTCAATTATAGACATTAACACAGGATTAAATTGTCTAATCTTCTTTCTGAATGGCTTGGAGCCATTTTTTAGAGGGATCTTGTGCTGGATGATGTCAGTATAAAATGTCTTAAATCTTCATAGGACCATGAAAAAGTATCAACAAACTTTTTAATGAGACTGACATACCTCTCTTTTTGTTCTGCAACTAATGCTTTGGACAACTTGATGATCTTGGGATCCTCAGTGGTCCCAATATTGCACTATGTCACCTCCTCTTCTTGATTCTTCATGGCAGTTCCTTTGTAAACATCATTGTTGTCGAACAATATTTCCAATGGCACTAGTCCTCTCAGAATGTGATTGGTTTTCAGCTCCACAATATCATGACCAACCATTGTCTTCAGCAGATGAGAGAATTGTTGATGTTCTAATTTCTCATTTTCATCTTCTTTACTTTCTTGATCAATTGAGATATTGGAGAATTCATCAATGGTGTGTAGAAATCTACACATCTCTAAATAATCACTAAAGACTTGCCAGTGCTTTATGTTGTCTGGTATGGATACTCTATGTTTGATTTGGACCTGATATTTGATATTTGGGCCAATAGGAGGACTGAATGTGCTGGCAATTAAGGCCAGAGAATCATCCTTATTATTCTGTTCTCTCGGAATGAAAGAAATGTTAAATATTATAAATAAATTATCGATCATATCCCATACCTTGTTTCTATACTTCTTGAGCCTCTGTTGCTTAGTTTGATAGATATTCCTCACTTGATTGATAACCAACTCAGAATCACCAAAAAATGATAAAAAATCAATGGCCATGTCTTTGGTAGCCCTCAATCCCAATACCAGGGCTTCATATTCAGATATATTGTTAGCAATCTCAAACTCCAGCTTATAAGAGAGGGTTATTACTTCTCCTGAAGGGGAAATGAGGAGAATACCTGCACCAGATCCTTATTTTTGTGAAGAGACATCGAAATACATATTCCACACCTTGTTTTGTTGACCAGTTATCAACTGCTCTCTGCGTTGGCTAACTGATATTTCAGGTTCATAATCATTTAAATGAAAAATAGACGAGCCCATCCCATCCTCAACAACATAAATGGGGTGATTGATTGGGTTCTGATGATCACTGACTATGTAGGCTAACCTTACCTCTCTGTATAGCCTCCTATGCTCACCACCAAACACAGGAATGGTGGCATATGTGAGGTCCATTTGCAATGATCCTCCAACCTTCTTAGCCCAAGTTTAGGATAAGAGCATGCCAAACTTTGGGGGAATGTCGAACACCACAATGTCCATCACTACACTCTTCATGGGTAATTGTGTTAGAGAAACCACCATATCCTTTATCAATCCCAGACATTTTACTTTCTTAGAATCAAAGGAATACATGTCTTGGTAAGGATTGGTAATATCCAGACCTAGTTCTTTGTAATATCCCTAATCCCGCTGATCAAGATATTTGCTACTGATCTATTATTCTATCTTGCAGATCTGATACATTGGGGGTTTCTGGATGTGTTTCAGTTGTATGTTTGAGATATTGATGGTTATTGCATGTGCATGTTGGTTATTACATGTGCATGTTGCATATTTATGGTTTAAACAACATATAAAGGATGCATGCATAAGTAAAGAACATCAACTGCCCAATATCATGTATTATACAACTCAAGCATGGAAATACAATAGCCTACTAGAAATATAGAATATAAACGTCAGCTAGATCTCATGGATCATCATTGGAATACAAGCAAGTAGCATAAAAATACCCGTGATCAGAAGATGATAGCATATCTGATGCATGCATGGATAGATTGACAAAAATATGCGATTCCAGAGAAGTACGATAACTGCTACCAGCTGGAAAACTCGTCCGGAAGGATAGACCATCAGAATGCGCTGGAAACTCCTCCAATAAAAGTGCCTTGGCCTCTAGATTAAAATGGATGAGTGTCAGATCTCATATTTGGTCTCTGAGGCACTGGATCTGGACCCCTGGGGGGTTTGCGCACCTCCTGGGACATTGGATGCACCCCAAAGGATTCCACCAATAGAATCTACTGCTATAGGGCTCAAAACGATTGTCTCTCCAAATGCAAAACTGGGTCAGAGGGATTTGCCCGGATCTTCTCTTATACTCTGCATGTAACCCCAAATATCTGTCCGGAGGAGCTGCGCCCTAAATGGCTAGATGAGGTGATATACAAGATTCAACCATTAGAATATGATGATAGATGGCTCAATAGAAGCGGTCTGGCTGGATCTCAAATGGGTTGGAAGGATTTCCACAGATCTGCTCTTATACTCTGCATGCAACCCCAAATATCTGTCCGGAGGAGCTGCACCCTAAATGGCTAGATGAGGCGATCTGCAAGATTCCACCATTAGAATATGATGATATATGTCTCAATATAAGTGCCCTAGCTGGATCTCAAATGGGTCGGAAGGAAACTGCAATCTGGACACGAACCTCGTGCAACTCTCCAAACCCTCAAACTGACTTGATCCCTCACTGGCTGAGCTACACACTCTGCAATGGATACTCCTGAAAAGTACAGTGAAATACCTGGATGGTATCTCCGATGGGATAGGGTGTGTCTCTCAACACCGAAATCGATCAATGGTGGTGGTTTCCTCCAAAAATCCACAAAGGAATAAGGTCGACTCTCTTCCTCCTTTGGGAACTCTCAACATCAAATCATAACAATGCATAATGAATTAGGTTGCTTTACCCTTCCTTTATAGCTTCCCAAAACTCTAATTCGTTGTTGACCTTTTCCCTCCAAGTGACTTTTACTTTATTTTATTATTCCTTGATTAAATCACTTAATTAATTAATTAATTAATTAACCATTTTACCTCTAAAAAGTGATTTATCCATCCTGATGGCTTCTTCAGCCACTGAAAGTCACTTCTCATCATCTTATCCTGTAGTGCTCTTCCTCCCAATTCAGATGAGCTATTACACTAAGAGGTTTCTCCAAGTAATATGCCCATTATGACCTTTTTAGTGAATTTAATTAAGATATGACCCATAATAACTCAAAATTACGGAAATCATTGGAATGCAACGAAACCAAAGCCCAGTTGTGCGGAATGGATCCTGATGATGATCGATGCAAGTCGGGCCCAAATAAACCCCTCAATATCTCTCAAACTCTCTGTCACCCCTATTTGGCTACTCGGGTAGGCATAACACTCTGAAATGTTGGAATGTTATAATGTCCCAAAATGGGGATATTACAGTCGTCCCTGCCGAAATATTGCTTGTCCTCAAGAAATAACTGAATCCAACTACATATGATACCGGGGTCCCATATCCACCTGTGTGACACAAGGTAGAATCCCCTCAAGATGTGGTCTCTCGAAGTGCTCACCACGCATGACACCCACATGCTCTTGATGAGTATAATGATCAATGGCCAAAGAATCTCAGTCAACTCCCCAAGCAACCACTCTACTCGAAACTCAACTTGATCAAATGCTGAACTACCAAGCACTCCAATCCCTAGATCCCATATCAAAATGTGAACTGTAATTCCCTATGGAGTATAGTTATTTAACATATCAACACCATGAGTCTCCTGCATATAAAATATGGCCTTAACCCGAAATGGGTCTATCCTCCCAGACCATACCAAACTCAGCACAACCCCCACCGACTGAACATGCTGCTACCATAGTGAGGTACTACAAGACCTCAATGAATCACCAGCGAGTGACGTGCTCTCCCCAATACTGAAACTCAATGGAAAATCAAAGTGACTTCCCCCTACAAATGTCCTCTCATCTCCATCAGTCAATGAAATGCCCAACCCTGTAATCCCAGGGTCCCATGCTAGTCTCTGATAGGGACCATCATGCTGATGCTGCTCTACTCTGATCATGACTGTCTGCTCAAAGTATCCATACTAGACCCTCCACGCATGGATCCTCATAAGATGAAACAAACTATTGACCCATTGGACTTCAAGATCCCATGTCAAATTTGGAAGCTCATCACTTCCAATCCCCACTAACTATTGATGTTCTCTACTGGTAACTGTCGAAATCCATCCACCCTCATCCCAATGAGAGTCTGAATATGTAGCACCCTTTGAGTTATCCTCTGTCCCATGGCCTAGGATACTCTCCATCATGCCTAGGACCTCAACTGTCTACCCCTGATGATCCACCCCTATCTTGTTGTATGCAATCAAGACACTCCTATCAGGTGGTCTCATCCTACCAACTCTCCATGTCCCCTGCCACTTTCTAGCACCCCCTATGTTGTTGTCAATGATAAAAGTGTCAGGAAAGGCTATCATAAATATCTGCACCCAACTATAGGACTAGATAACTCCACAAACAGCTGGTCAATCACTCTCCCTCCATCATCACTCAGATAGTTGCTGCTATTGTGAAGGTGATCTCCTAGAACTATGTGCTATTGCAAGGGAGATGAATCTCCATGCTCCACTAAGTGTGTCTCCTCCCTGCCATCCAATGCGTCCCCATGAATCCCACATTACATCTCTCTCATCATCACATGTCCAAGGTGTACTGCCAGATCAACCTCTGTGTGGATATCAACCAATCCTAGAACACAAATGAAAGAATCCTTGTAACTGTCCCTGGCTCTGGAATCCTCATGTGTATGTGTATGATCGATTGTCTCAGAACTACCCATGAATGGTGGCCCCTGCGACACCCAGATATCCTCCAACAATATAACTGAGGAACATATTTGACTCTCTGCTGAGATAGATATAGTGTATCTATGACTAGTCTCCTCAAGGAGCTCATCTAATCTGGACTCTGATTCTTGAAGGGTTGTCTATGTGCCTTCCAAATATCCTCGTGTGCTCACCAAATCATGAGTGAGTCGATCCACCTCAAGCTCCTGCTCCCTTAGTGCCCTGTGATACATTTCACCAATCTCCAATAGGTAATCTCTATCCATTAATAACTGTTGGTAGTCAGCCCTCATCACAGTCACTCTCTCCATGAGTGTATGAAAGTCATCAATGGAAAGTCCCCTATATGAACTATCATGTGCGATCGAGGCCCTACAACAATAACCTTCCACCAATGCGTGTGTATCATCATTGCATCGAGTGGCTGCCATGATCATGTCCTCACTGAATCTCAATTGTCCTATCCAGTGTTGTGACTCCTGATCACAGTCCCACTGAGGTTCTACCTCATGCCCCTCACTGCTAGTGTCAACAATGGAATCCCCAACAACACACTCCTCAAAAGATAAGGCACTGAACTTCCCACTGTCCACTATGCTACTGAGTCCTCCTATAGGCCACTGCACACCATCACCAACTACTGAGAATCCTACTTGAAGATGTGTATGTGCAAGTAGGTGTCCAGGGTCTATTGCCTACCCCCGAGTTCCCCTGTGTTGCATGTGGGGCTTGTGTGCCCAGAATGCCCACCATAGCCAATCTATCAGCCACCTGAGCTAAGGATTGAGACATGGTCCACTGACTAGCTAACATATCACTGATAACCTGCATGAAGGCTGCCTCTGGTTCCATGGGGGCCTTACCACTACCCCCTGGTTGCTCATATCTGTCTTCTAGCATCCTCTCTGCCTTCTAGGTCACCCGCTGAACTCATTGACTTTAGTCACAGGCTGGCAGGACTAAAGCTTTGATACCACTGTAATATCCCTGATCCCATTGATCAAGATATTTGCTACTGATCTATTGTTCTATCTTGTAGATCTGATACACTGGGGGTTTCTGGATGTGTTTCAGTTGTATGTTTGAGATCTTGATGGTTATTGCATGTGCATGTTGCATATTTATGGTTTAAACAACATATAAAGGATGTGTGCATAAGTAAAGAACATCAACTTCCCAATATCATGTATTATACGACTCAAGCATGGAAATACAATAGCCTACTGGAAATATAGAATATAAACGTCAACTAGATCTCATGGATCATCATTGGAATACAAGAAAGTAGCATAAAAATACCCGAGATCAGAAGATGATAGCATATCTGATGCATGCACGGATAGATCGACAAAAATATGCGATTCCGAAGAAGTACGATAACTGCTACCAGCTGGAAAACTCGTCCGAAAGGATAGACCATCGAAATGCATTGGAAACTCCTCCAATAGAAGCGTCTTGGCCTCTAGACTGAAATGGATGAGTGTTGGATCTCAAATCTAGGTCTCTAAGGCATTGGATCTAGACCCCTGGGGGGTTTGCGCACCTCCTGGGACACTGGATGGGTCCCAAAGGATTCTACCAACAAAATCTACTGCTATAGGGCTCAAAACGATAGTCTCACCAAACGTGGAACTCGGTCGGAAGGATTTGCCTGGATCTTCTCTTATACTCTGCATGCAACCCCAAATATCTATCTGGAGGAGCTGGGCCCTAAATGGATGGATGAGGCAATATGCAAGATTCCATTGTCAGAATCTGATGATAGATGGCTCAATAGAAGCACCCTGACTAGATCTCAAATGGGTCGGAAGGATTTTCCTGGATCTACTCTTATACTCTGCATGCAACCCCAAATATATGTCCAGACGAGCTGTGCCCTAAATGGCTAGATGAGGTGATCTGCAAGATTCCATCGTCAAAATATGACGATAGATGGCTCAATAGAAGCACCCTAGCTGGATCTCAAATGGGTCGGAAGGAAATTGCAATCTGGACACGAACCTCGTGCAACTCTCCAAACCCCCAAACTGACTTGCGCCCTCACTGGCTGAGCTGCGCACTCTGTAATGGATACTCCTGAAAAGTACGGTGAAATACATGGATGGTATCTCCAATGGGCTAGGGTATGTCTCTAAACACCGAAACCAATCAATGGTGGTGGTTTCCTCCAGAAATCCACAAAACAATAAGGTCGACTCTCTTCCTCCTTTGGGAACTCTCAACATCAAATCATAACAATGCATAATGAATTAGGTTGCTTTACCCTTCCTTTATAGCTTCCCAAAACCCTAATTTGTTGTTGACCTTTTCCCTCCAAGTGACTTTTACTTTATTTTATTATTCCTTGATTAAATCACTTAATTAATTAATTAATTAACTATTTTACCTCTAAAAAGTGATTTATCCATCCTGATGGCTTCTTCGACCATTGAAAGTCACTTCTCATCATCTTATCCTATAGTGCTCTTCCTCTCTATTTCGATGAGCTATTACACTAAGAGGTTTCTCCAAGTAATATGCCCATTATGATCTTCTTAGTGAATTTAATTAGGATATGACCCATAATAACTCAAAATTACGGAAATCGTCGGAATGCAATGAAACCAAAGCCGAGTTGTGCAGAATGGATCCTGATGATGATCAATGGAAGTTGGACCCAAATAAACCCCTCAAATCTCCCGAACACTTTGTCACCCCTATCTGGCTACTTGAGTAGGCATAACACTCTGAAATGTTGTAATGTTATAATGTCCCAAAATGGGGACATTACATTCTTCCATAACAACTTTGGGCATGACATTGTGAGAGGCTCCTGAGTCCATAAGACAGTTGTGTAGGATATTATCATGGACATTTATATATATATATATAAAGGAGGAGAAGCATCAGAGCCATCCTCAATGTGTGGAACCATAGTAATGGCTGGGTTTTCATCCTGTAGACTAATGACATAAGAAAATACACTAGAAGGAGTTGGTTGCAGAACTTTCATGATGGATTTCTTGAAAGGTTCATTTTTTAACAATTATGTCAAAGGGATAGGAAACTTGATTTTTCTCAGCTCATGTTCCAGGCTGAAAGAGGTTGGCATCTTATCAACTTCCTTTGTTTCAAGGACAAGAGGTTTTGATAGTGGAGATGATTGAGTTTTAGATGGAATACCTTTATTTGGATTTGTCTTGGGAGGAGCTTCTGCTTGTTTTATTTGATCAGAGGTAGTGGCTTTGGAAGCTCCATTTCTCATCCTCAAATCATATTTATTCTTGGGTTGACCTTGAATAACTCCCTCTTCCCCTATCGGATCATCAAATTGATTTGAAAACTAAGCTACCTCATATTCTTGCTATGTTAAATGTCTGGTATAATAATCTGTCTCATTGAAAAGCACAACATTATTGTCCACAACATCATTGTCAACATCTATCTCCTCAATCTGATTGTTTTGGAAAGGGGGAACCACCCTTTGATCATCAACATTTCTCCTTTCTCTCTGCATTACTTGAGGAGCATCATTAGGCCTTCTGAATTGGTTCTGATTTCTATTACCATCCCCTTGAAAAGTTCTTTTTGGATGTTTGGATTCCCATTTTATCTTAGCTATCTCAGAAGTCAGATCCTTCAAAGTCTTGGTCATCACCTCAAGTTTGGGATCAGATGTAGCTGGGTTAGGGGAGGTAGGGTCATCCTCTCTCTGTTTTTTCTTCTCTTTATTAGAACTAGTCTTCAATCTGTCTGATGCCAAAATATTAGATTCAACCTCAATGGCTACTTCCTGCATGGACAACAATGTGGTTGAACTTATCTCTCTCAGGAGGAGGGAGAATTCTGCATCAAATTCATTAACATAATTGATCTTGGTGGAGGCCTCAATTGGTTTGGTTTCATCTGGGATTCTACCATACATTTGATTGAATCTCTTGGTGAAGTCTGAAATAGATTCACCATTCTTTCTCTTTAGAGCCCCAAATTCAGTGATGTAATAGAGATAATCTCTTCTATCTCCCCATTGCTTTATGAAATCTTAGTCCAATGCCTCAATATAGACAATGGAGGCTAGAGGAAGAATCTTGAACCATTTTTGACCTCCCCATCCAAACTCTGTACAAACAAACTCATCCACACATCTAAATAATCAATGTTAAAGTTGATTGCAAAACTATAAAAGGCTACCAGATGTTATTCAACAGTTATTTCACCTTCCCCATTATATCTTGGCATACATTTCATGTAATCTGTGGTTGGGAGTGCATGTAAAACTATAGGTATCACTAGGGTGCATATCTGGAAGCAATTATGACATCCATCCTATTAGTGGCCATGGCTTGAACAATAGGAATCTAAAAATTTATGGGATATATAGGAGTGGATGCAAGACTGGTTGCTTAAGTGGAATCAGAAGTAGGAGATGTCTGAGCCCCTTTGGAAATATGATTCTCAGGTCTAGCAAATTCAAGATGCTTGTGATGATGGTTTGAAGTATTCTCTTGGTGTGCAACTTTTGCCTTGAGGAGGGAAGTGTATCTCTGAGCTACAATGGATTTCCTTAGTTTTATTTATATCTTAGATCCTACTGTGTTATTCTTAGGGTTATAATCAACCTTCTTGGCTTTGCTATTTTCAAATTTGGATCTTTTAAATCCCTTTCTGGGCGCCAATATTTATTCTTTAAATTTTACTCAATGAAGTCACCAGGTGAAATATGGTAGTCTGTCTGTGTCTGATATTTGTTCACCATCAAAGGTCATAGCTGATCAATTGTCATTCTCCCAGGGAAATATATTTCGTTACTCTGTTCCCCGGTAATGACGCCATAAGATGTTGGTCCTAAGGTTAGCGCCTAAATGCTAAAGGGAAAATCTAGGCCACCTATCAGTTTAGAATGATTTCTTATTTTAACTTTTTGTTGGTTAGTCAGAGGGTTATTCTATCAATGAAAAGGAAAGGTTGGGTTGGCATAACGATATGGATGAGAGCCCTCCTTGGATGATGGCACACTAATGACAGATCAGTGAAATAATAGAAAACAGAGAGAAACAACAAACTACTCAATGAATAATCTGCTGCAAGAAGTTCAATACTTAAAATATCATTTCAAGACATCAAACATGTATCAAAACACAATAACTCCCACAAGTTGCAGAAAACAAATCTTCACCAAAGCATTAGCTGTTTGACATGTTGCATATCAGTAAAAATAAGTCATACAATAGCTGAAAGGAAATGAAATGTACGTTGCACAAATAAAAAACTGTATTCAAGATAAGAATGAAAACACATGAAGAGTTGAATGAAACACTATTATCAAGAGTATGTTCACCAGGTATAGAGCTTTAATCCGTGCATAAAACGGGTCCAACCAGTCTATTGTATTGCTATTCTTTCCTCAAAAAATCCAACCTTTACAATATCCAAAAACTAACTATTTAAAAGAGTTGCAGAGGCTCTCGTCCTTAGGGGTATGAGACCTAAATTTATGGAACTCTTCGTAAATCAAATAATTAACTTCACTAAGACACTGGACTTAATCAACAAGAGTGGTTCTTATCACACACAAAATACCACTCTTGCATCTAATCTAGGAAAATGCTGGACTTAATCAAATAAAAATACTATTGTCTTTGCGACAGAACTGATGCATGTGTTGGAGGAACTGAGGGCCAAAAATAGGCCTCAGATTGATAGAGCAGATATCTGTTTTGAACGACAACGTCTCTGCGAGCTGTTGGAGGCCACTAGAGATAACTAGCTGCATGAGCAGAGTTTGTCGCATCGTTTCTAGAACTAATCTGCGTCGACTTGTGACTGAGACTTAACTCTCTGTCTATACATGAGCTTTGGGAATCCAAGAGCACTCTATATTGGCCCCATCAGATGCCATCTATACCTGTGAAATAGCTTCACTGGAATGGTTGTTGACCCATTGAGCATGAGGGGAGACATGGAGGCGAGCATCCAATTGGGATATAAGATGAATGGACGCGAGGGAAGATGACTTGTGAACATAGATGACATAGTGAGAGGAGGTGTGAGTAGGTTGGGACGTGAGTGGAGAATAGGTGGCGAAAGGCGAGAGGAGGTGGTATTGAAAAACAACCCGGGAGGAACTCGGAGGGGGGGTAGGAGGTGAGTGGATTAGAGAGGGGGGGTTCGAGTTCTCGAGGATTTGCCACATTAGGTAGGGCCTGCAGTGGGAAAAATACTTACTCGGATCGCCGCTCCCCCCCCCCTCCCCCCCCCCC